>PVKM010037694.1:0-14359 GCA_004027735.1 Carollia perspicillata | reverse complement strand
GGACGAAGCTCGGAGAAGACAAAGCTCCGACCCGAGGTGGGGCAGGCACATGATCCAGGGAAGCACAGGTCACACTGGCCCCACACCCAAAGGCAGCAGCTGAAAGGAGCGAATGCCCTTGTATGTTTTGATAGTCGACCTTCTGTACAAACTCACAGTTCCTGGAAAGCTGCTCTTCGGGGCGTTTCTTTCTAAATGTTGAATTCTTCATTTTCTGATGTCAGAGTTCTCAAGATGCCATTTGATTTCGAGGAGGAGAGACAGGAGGACTACAAGCTCCTCACAGGAATCTCAAGTACAGTGGGAGAGAGGTGTGAGGGGAGGCAGGCTCTCTGGACAGCCAGGCCTCCACGCTGACCCTTAGTTTTCATCCCTGGATGCAGCGGGACAATGACAATGTAAACTTTGTTACAATTTTACAAAGTATAGTCGTTTCCTAGGGCTGACTTAACAAAAGATTGTAGGTGGAAATTTATGGAAATAGACGTTTCCTCTCCCACAGTTCTGGAGGCTAGATGACCCTGGAGGCAAGGGTCGGTAGGGCCATGCTCACTCTGGAGGCTCTAGGAAAGGATCCTTCCCTGCCTCTACCTGCCTTACGGCGGCTACCAGCCATGCTTGGTGTTTTTTGGCTTGCGGCTGGCCACTCCAGGCTCTGCCTCCATTGTTACACAGCCTTCTCCCCCATGTCTGCGTGTCCTCTGTGCCTCCCTCTGTCCAAAGCTCCTTCTCCTTATAAGGACAGCCATCACTGGCCATGGCAATCCACTGGGACTTCACCTTAACTTTCTGCAAAGACCCTATTTCTAAATAAGGTCACATTCATAGGTTCCAGCTGGACATGAATTTTTGGGAGACACTATTCAGCACAGTATGCAAAGTTATAATGATTTTATGTTTTAACTTTTGCCGAGAATATATACTTGTATGTGCTAGAAAGGCATGTTGCCCCTTGGATCCAGGTGTGTGTGTGTGGAGGGGGGTGGGGCGGGGAGAGAGAGAGAAAGGGAGAGAGCGAGAGAGAGAGAAAGAAAGAGAGAGCTCAGAGTATATCCAGCAGAACACTATTCTAAAGAAATGTAACATGAAATAAAAGTTTCTATGGTCAAGAGAATTTGGGAGACATAGTATCTCCCCTGCTCTCCAAGCATCATCAAGCATCGAGGATATAAAAGGTTGGGAAAGGTCCTGTAACAAGGGCCTGTGTTTATCCCACCAATTCCCAAGTTTTTGGACAGGGAACCCTGGCATTGCTAACACTCTGTGTTGATTAATGACTTCCTCCAGCTTCATGAACCAGAAACTCAGTCACAGTAGTGTAGTCCCTCCCCTAGAAAGTCTGGAGGTCAGCGGTTCGGAGTTGGCACAGCAGGTCACGGTGGCACCTCCATGCCAGGCTCCTGCTGTCTCTCTGCTCTACCATGCCTAGCAGGTCATGATCTTTCTTTAGAAGATGAGTACTACATTTCCAATCTCCCAACTACCTTCTCGAAAAAAAGAAGGAGGAGGAAGTGGTGAGAGAGAAGGGAGAGCATTGCTATCGAGAAATCAGACTTCCCCAGGAATCTCCAAAAGATTTCTGCTCACATGTTACTGACCAGGACTACATCAAATGGTTTCTTCCCACTTCAGGGAAGGCTGAGAAATCCAGCACTGCTGCGGCTGCTGCTGGTGGTGGTGTTACTGTTGTTGCTAGGCATGTTGTACTTTGGACAAAATTGAGGTTCTGTTAGGAAGGAAGAGAAGAAGGTGAATATTGCCTAGGTTGCTGGCAGTGACCACAGTACCTGTAATTCCCCAAAGCACTAGTGACCAGAAGATCACCCTTGTTAAAAATGTGTCCTGTTGTCCTTCACCAGAGTGCTTTCTATAGAACTGCAGGTTTTAGTCAGCCTCCAAGTTTGATCCTGCCAAACACTGTAGCTCAGTACAACTCAAGCAGTTTGAGTGTCCATACTTACATGGCACCATGCTACACTAAGTGCCTTTTAAAATTATTTAATGGCTTAATGTGTGTTTGCACTCCTCAGCCAATTTCATTTTCTTTAATGTGCTCTAATGGAATTTGGAGCTTCTCTCTCTACAACACCAGGTCCTTAAATACAAAGTTGCCATGTTTAAAGCAATGCACTCAAGGCACTGTAGAAGCATCCCTGTTTCTTCTGGCCAACATGTAAAGCAATAAAAAGTCAGAGGCTCCCTTCTTCTCAGAGACAGTGGATGCTGCCCGTGGCTCAGGAGACCTTGCTGGTGACACGGGTCTTCAATGATCACTGCTGTGGTCACACATCTAATCACCAGGGCAGCCAAAACACAAACCCCCATTCCCAGGCAGGACCTGCATTGAGGAGCCTATTGTAGGAGAAGAAGCCAAAAAGGTCTCCTTCCCCTTTTGGTTCTCCCTCTTTTACTTTGTCTGGTCAGGGAGTCTAGTTAGTGCAGCATAATACTAGCTTAGTCTGGCCATATAGCAGGCAACAATGTCAAAGATGCAGAGAAGTACCACAGATTCCAGAAAAGGTTTCTTTTTCATCTCTGCTTGAATATGTAACATTTACAATCTTACTGCTAGAGATGGGTGAGGAGAGGGAAAGGACTCAAATGATAAGGCCATGCGGTCATCAAACCTGAGACCTGAGAACAGGAATGTTCTTCACAAGTGAGGACCTAGTGGCCTGGGGGGTGGGAGCTGGGGAACAGTCGGCACAGTCTGAGAATGGACTGTGCCCTTCTCCACTCTCGGCCATGAGTGCAGGCTCGTTCCTTAGTTCCAGGTGAAGGTAACCCATCTGGGATGTCAACACACTTGTATTCCTGTCAGTAAAACATGTAAAGATTTTCTGAAAACTGTTAAAATTTTAACAGTTATAAGTGTAAGTGCATTATAAGTTTCCAGGGAAGCATAGGTCACACTGGCCCCACACCCAAAGGCAGCAGCTGAAAGGAGCGAATGCCCTTGTATGTTTTGATAGTCGACCTTCTGTACAAAGCAAAATTGAACTTCAAATTGTAATCCTCCTCAGCACAAAGGGCATGACCTGTTTATCACTGAGTAATATTTCAGAAAGGCCAGTAGGAAAATTTCAAGTGGTTCCCAACCCACTGACTAATACTGTCCCTGCTTCTTGCTCTCCCTCTTCTCACTCTGGCACCCCTCTGATTCAGACGGTGGAACAGGCAAAGTTGTCCCAGAGGTTCCTACACCTCTCCTGATTTTTTTGAATTCTTGTTTAGTCATTCCATGCCAGTTGAATGTTTTTTTCTTCCTTTTTTTCCAAGTTGTTGATTTGAGTCCTGGTTTCCTTCCCTTCACTGTTGGTTCCTTGAAAAAAATTTTTCCTTTATTACACTTTGTGTAACCTTCACTTCTTCCTCCATTTTGCGTCCGTACTCAATTATTTCTGTGAGTGTCCTGATTGTCGGTGTTTTGAACTCTGCATCTGATAGGTTGGCTATCTCCTGATCACATAGTTCTTTTGCTGGAGTTTTGATCTGTTCTTTCATTTGGGCCGTATTTCTCTGTCTTGGCACAGCTGTTATGTTGCAAGGGGCAGAGCCCTAGGTATTGACCAGGGCGGGGCAACTCACATCACTGCATTGTGACCCCCTATGAAGGAAACAGATATACAAGTTCAGGAAGCTCAGAGAGTCCCCAAAAAGTTGGATACAAGGAAGCATACACTCAAGGCACATCATAATTACATTGCTCAAGATCAAAGATAAGGAGAGAATCTTAGGAGCAGAAACAGAAAAGAAGAGAGTTAGCTACAAAGGAATTCCTATAAGACTGTCAGCTGATTTCTCAAAAGAAATCTTGCAGACAAGAAGGAGCTGGAAAGAAGTATTCAAAATGATGAAAATGGAGGGCCTACATCCAAGATTGCTCTATCCAGCAAAGCTATCATTTAGAATGGAAGGGCAGATAAAGTGCTTTCCAGATAAGGTCAAGTTAAAGGAGTTCATCACCAAACCCTTATTATATGAAATGTTATAGGGATTTATATAAGCAAAAGAAGGTCAAAAGTATGAACAGTAAAATGACAACCAACTCACAACTATCAACAACTGAACCTAGAAAAATAAAAACATAAACAAACTAAGCAAACAACTAGAATAGGAAAAGAATCACAGAAATGGACATCACATGGAGGGTTATCAGCAGGGAGGGGGAGCAGGGAGAATGGGGAAAAGGTACATGGAATAAGAAGCATAATTGGTAGGCACAAAATAGATAGAGAGGGGTTTAGAATAGTATAAGAAATGGAGAGGCCAAAGAACTTACATGTACGACCCATGGACCTGAACTAAGTCGGGGGAAGGGGGTTCTGGAGGGAATAGAGGGATAAAGGGGAGAAAAAAATGGGAAAATTGCCCTGGCTGGCGTAGCTCAGTGGATTGAGCGTGGGCTGCAAACCAAAGGGTCACAGGTTCAATTCCCAGTCAGAGCACATGCCTGGGTTGCAGGCCAGGTCCCCAGTGGGGGCCATGTGAAAGGCAACCACACATTGATGTTTCTCTCTCTCCTTCTCCCTCTATTCCCCTATCTAAAAATAAAATAATAAAGATAAATCTTTAAAAAATGGGAAAACTGTAATAGCATAGTCAATAAAATATGCTTAAAAAAGAAATACTATCTCTGGAATACAAAATGTGTGTAGAAAGCATAAGCCAAAGAATAATATAATATAGCAAAAGACAAGATGGGCTTCTCTTGCCCAGGTGACATGCTGTGGCAGGATGCGACAGCACATGGCCTGATGGGAGAGCTTGTGTCAGAGAGCTGTGGATTGTAACCTCCAGAATCTGCATCCTCGTTTGAATCCGTTGTTGGACTC
The DNA here is from genome assembly GCA_004027735.1 of Carollia perspicillata. NCBI lineage: Eukaryota > Metazoa > Chordata > Mammalia > Chiroptera > Phyllostomidae > Carollia > Carollia perspicillata. The sequence goes on along the minus strand of PVKM010037694.1, from coordinate 9,524 downwards.
TTAGGTCCTGGAGTGTGGGGACCCTTTGCTAAATCTTTGCTGTCTCTAAGCACACAGCCCAGTGCCCCATTTGGTCTTTAATTCTATGAGATGGGTAAAAGCATCAGGAAAGAAAGGATGCCTAAGTAAATCCATCCTGACACATTTATCTCATCAAAAACGTCTGTCTCAAATGCTAATCCCACAGCCCCAGGATGTGCTCCGTGGTATGAAGCCCAGCCTGGGGACAGTTGCTGCCTTGCAGGTGATAGTGAATGAGACCTGGAACTCTGGGATTCCAGGGAACTCCCAAAGCCCCCTACGTGGGGTCTCAATGAGTATCCTGGGGCTACAGCTAACAAACTGCCGAATAAATACTTGACCCCAGGTGTTTTGACTCCCAAACCAGGGATTTCCTAGCTCACCCTGATCTGGGAGATGGCAGAGTTAGACTGCCCGAATTAGAATCCCGATAGTCCCCACTGACTAGCAACCTGAGCGTGGTCACATCTCTTGGTCTCTCTTGCTCAATTTCCTCATCCTGGTGGTACCTACCTCATTAGGGTTAGGGTGAGGATTAAAGGGATGAGTGCATGGAGTAAGTGCCTGGCCCCATGAATTCTTCCCTAAGTGCTAACAGCTGCCATCTCTATTACTAGGATGCTCTCCACATTTGCATCTTCTTTAAGGCCCCAGAATGAAAAGGCAGCTGAGCCCTATGCTAGGCGCTGAAACTGACAAGACTCACTGAGAGACTTACCATGATCAATAATTCCACTGCCCACGGATGAGTGCCCTGAGGGCTCGGAGGACAGGCCTCTTAATTCAGCTTGAGAGATCAGAGGAGACATCACAAAGAGGGTGATATTTGACCAGGGCTTAACAAAGCAACTTGGAAGACTCCTGCTTGATTTGGTTCCTTCTGGGAAGAATCCTTTTAAGCACAAAAGGTTTGTTTTTTTTTTTAAATATATATTTATCAGGTGCTACTTTATAAGTGACCATCACAGTTGCAGGCTCACTGGGTCCTTATTATTTGACTTCTGTCAAGGAGATCATTATTATTTACAATGTTTCCCCACTTTACAGAACCTGCAGGTTTTTAGAAGTTTTGTTTTATGGAGAATAGATGACAATAGTCCATGTTTCGGCAGTAATCTACATGGAGAGATATTTTTGTAATAAATACAGTCAATTTGTTTCTCTGACTATCAGCTTCAGGGGCTGGACTCAACTTATCTCCTCTCTGCAGGGTCTTCTGTTGTCCTGGGATACTCACCTCACATAGGTCCCTGAGACTATGCAGGTGATTAATCATAAAAATGATAACATTCCTTGGAGTAATTGGACGCTGTAGAAGAGCATCTGCTGCGTGTTCTCAGGCGGGGAGGGGGGCAGGCAATCTTCCAGCTGGCACGGACAGCTGCTCTCCCTGGGGGAATGTGCTCTGAGGCCGTGGTCTGGCTATGGACGGGGATATGGCCCCCAGCACATGGTGTTTCCCGGCTTTGTGCTGGGACATTAGAAATCCATGTTAACCTCGGAGATGTGGCCCGTGTCCCAGGAGGACACCAGGTCCTTTTGTCTAAGTACCATTTCCACACACCTCAAGCCACCCCACAGTGTAAGCTTGCTCTTTCTCTGGTTCTGTATTTTGAGCCATTGTCTGGAAGAGGGGTGTGGGCATAAGAAATAAAATCAAACCCAAACCTACAGCAAGGATAGGGTTGAAAAATTCACCTTGAAATCTTAGGTTCATTTCCTCAGTTCCATTAACGGACCCAAAGCCTGAAAGAAGAGGACCAGAGGGCACTTTTAAGTCACCGCCAAGTTCTACTTCATTTTTTGTCTCCTAAACATCCTCAAACTCATGCACTTTCTCCATCTCCCTCATGCCCTGAGTTCAAGCCCCATCGCCCACATCTGGATATCTGTGTTGGCCTCTGACCCACACCCACTTGTGCCCCATCCCCTGCTCTGTTGTTCAGGCTGCAGCCAATGTGGGCTTCCTTACTATCCTCCTTTTAAAAACTGATTACTGCTTCCTGTTATTTTCAGAAAAAAGGCAAAAGTCCTCCCTGCTTGAATCTCACAGCACTTGCTTCCTTGCCCCTCAGCTTCAGCCACACTGGACTTCTTTCTGCTCCTTCCAGCCACCAAGTGCTTTCCAGCCTCAGGGGCCGTGCACTAGCTATGCGTGTATATGAACGTATGCATACATTTGCATTCATAATACACATACATAATATATATTTAACACACACATATTACACATACACAATTCACATCTAACACACACATATGTAAGTGTCTATGAACAATCTGAGGGTAAAGTGCAGACATGATGCATCCCAGTTACTCCGAAATACTTCAGTGTGTGTTTCCTGAGAACAAAGACACTCCCTTACATGACCAGATACAATGACCATGACCAGGCAGTTAAATTTGTTGCAATCTAATTATCTGATGTATTTTGTTGAAATTTTGCCAATTGTTCCACCAATTGTTCCTGCAACTATTCCTCAGTCTTTCTTTATCTTTCCTAACCTTGACATTTTTTAAGGGTCCAGGCCATTTGTTTTGCTGCATGTTCTTCGGTTTGGATTTGTCAGATGTGTTCTCACGACTAAGATCGAATTCTTCATTCTTGGCCAGAATACCAGAGAGGTGATGCCATGTTCTTCCCCACCTGTCCTCTCAGGTGGCGCGCAGGGACGTGACTTGGGTGGGGTGGTCTCTGGGGAGTTACTGTTTACCTCTTGTAATTACTAAGTATCTTGTGGGGACAGGCCCTGAGACGGATTAAACATTTTATTTCTCACTCTAGTTTGCCCAATAGTTTTAGTCTCCAGTGATGTTTCTGGCTTGAAATAATTGTTACCATGTCAGTTGCCAAGTGGTTGTATTTATTCATCAACCTCTTTTTTATTCATTTGTTTAGAGTCTATTTTTCTATGTTTTCAATATTTTTATTGTAATAAAGTACATACAATGTACCATTTTAACTATATTTAAGTGTACAGTATAGTGGTTTGCTTTCTTTCAATTCTCTTCATAGCTCTCATGACTCTGAGTTTTAAAACGTATGCCATTCATTATCTATCAGGGATGTAAGCCCCATGAAAGCAGGATCCCTGCCTGTCCTCTTCGTTGCTCTATCTCCCCTGGTGCGTGGGCAATGTCTGACACATAGAAGACTCTCATGTTAGTAAATGTTTGATTAGTGAACAAGTGAGTACATGGCTGAATGGATGAGTACGACCCAGTGCTGCTTGGCTCCCATGTGTCACCCCATGGCCTCTCTAAGGCCCCTCAGCTCTGCTCTGGCCACATTGGCCTTCCTGTGATTCCTCATGCTCGCACACTCTGGTGCACCCTGGGGCCTTGGTGCATGCTAGTGCCCCAGCCTGGAATACTTCCTCCTTCCTGCTTCATTGTTGTAACTTATTCTTCCCGACAATGTCAGCTCAAATGCCACTTCCTCAAGAAAGGTTGTGTCTGACCTGCTTTGCCAAGACGCCAAATTCTCCAGCTACAGGCATACACTGTTTTAGTGTGCTTTGCTTTACTGCATTTCACAGATGTTGCACTCTTTTGCAAACTGAAGGCATGACTTGCCATCAGCAAAAATATTACAACTCACTTTATTGTGACACCTGCTTTATTGCAGCGGTCTGGAGCTGAACCCGCAGTACCGTCCAGGCCTGCTTGTGCAGGTGCCCCTGGCACAGCTGTGCCCCACTCCCGGGCAGTGCGCACAGGTGCAAGTTTGGCAGTTTCTGTGATTATTGGTCAATGCTCGTTTCCTGCACCAAACTGTAATGTCCATGCTTGCTGGGCTGTTGGCCTGGTTTTGCTCACCATTCTACTTCCTACATTGTGTTTGCTGAGTGCTTTCTCGGTTGAACCACTGGCTACATCTAACAACAGTGTTCTTTCTTTTCTCCAAGTGTTCAGTTTGGATGAAGCTAATTAAATGAGCAAATCAGCATTTAAATCTTCAGTATACAGTAGAAATTTATTCTCACTGTGCTTTTAGTTCTACAAAATGTTTAACAATGTTATTAAATTTTTCTTTAGTCCTTACTTCTCTTAGATATTTACTCAGTTCTTAAATAGTCAAATGCATTTTGTTTGAAATGTTAAGTCCAAATGCCTTTGTTTTCAATGTTGAATGATTTGTAAGCAGGTAATATTGTGACCCTAAGTTGCCAAATTAAGCTCATTTTGGTTTATTAGAAATATCAACATGATATGCAAGCTAGGGGCTCATTTCAGAGCTATTTAGCTAAGTTTCTTATCAGAAAAATAAACCCTAACTTCTTGTTTCATTTGAAATGTTTATACCAGCCCCTTGCTCTGGAACAATGGATAAACTTTGTAATGAAAACAAACATTCTGGAATTTACTCCCCAAAGTATTACCAGTAATTCCGAGAAGGGAGTGTAGTTAAGGTATTTTTACCTTGCAGAAGGTATTCATAGTTAAAGACAATGTCCTGCCCTGGCCAGCTGGCTCAGTTGGTTGGAGTGTCATCCTGATGGGCCAGGGCTTTAGGTTTGATCCCCGGTCAGAACACATACAAGAGCCAACCAGTGAATGCATGAGTGAGTGGAACAAAAAATTGATGTTCTCTCTCTCTTTGTCTCTCTCTCTCTCAAATCAATAGTAATTTTTAAAAAAGATGATGTCTTAATTTGCTCAACAAATGAAGACCTTGGTTTGAAAGGCGTGGCCCCCTTCTTAGAAACCTGTGCCTGTCTTTGCCATGTGCAGGGATGACTTCACATACGCTGCAGCGTGGCTTCTGCGAGGCCGTGACTCCTGGGTTTTAAGAATCAGTTAACTTAAAAATAAGACCGACATATCTTTCACAAGAGTGACACAAGGTTACTTGTGAGTAGAAATTGAGATTTTACACACTTACTGAGAAGAAAAACATACACCAGCGTTTCTTTTTTTGCTCCCTTTACACATCCGTTGAGTTTGGGGAGTTGTCCTGTGTCTTCCTTACTCAGAGGCGGAGGCTGATGGAGTTGCCACCAACTGGAAATCACTAGTGGCTGCAGCAGGAGGACCGGTTCGCAAATGCCTTTTCCCGGGCGAACTCCCGTTCATGTTTCACTGATCACAGAAAAATACACAGCAAGGCTGAACTGGAAGACGGCAGGAAATTATCATCGTCTTCTAACCACAAGAGTAGACAGGAAGCAGATACAGTGGACGATGGCGTCCGCCAGGCCTGAGAGCTTGCCTCCCGGAGGAGCTGCCCTCCTGTTAACACACTTGCCCTCACTAAACACTGTCCTGTCTCCTTTATTCTCCCACAGCATCACTGACTAGCACAAGGCTCTTCTGCATGTCAGACTTTTAATCAAAACGTTAGGCCAACAGAAGGTATTTATAGCAAAGCGCCAGAGACAACTTTTTTCAGTGTCAGGCATCAGTGATTCTCAAAATGGATTGGCCAGTCTCCATCACTGGGAATTCCTCAGTGGCTGTTCTTTTGGCCTCTGTTCTTTGCTGCTCTTGCCCTGGTGTGACCCGCACCCCGGTCCTCGCGTCGCCCATCTTTCCCCGTGGCTGTGGACGTGCCGCTTCTCATCGTTTGTAACTTCCTCTGCAGGGCAGTTTGTCCCTTTGCTTCACCGTCGTCTTCTACATCCAGGCTGGTGAGGATTGGCAAGTAAAAGGAAAACACATTTCATTTCTTCTACTCACAGCATTTCTGACACAAATCTATGTGTTCTTTTCCACACCGACCAATTCTCTAACGCCAGCTACCAGTTGGACATCCTACAGATTAGTTCAATTCCAACACTATCTACCTGGAGTTTGCATCATATTCTGCAAGTTGAGGGCTCAGTCCCACCAGACTGCCCCCACCTCAGATACCATTTGCAAGTCTGGGCTTCCCACACTTCTGACTGCCTGGCTATAAGTTGGGGTTCCCACAATCCCTTCCTTGGGTTCAATAATTTGCTAGAACAGCTCATAAAACTAAGGGAATTGCTTATCTCACCAATTTATTACATAATAAATAATGTGGCAAAAAATACAGATGAGAAGGTACATAGACTGAGGTCCAGAAGAGTTGCAAGCACAGGGACTTCTGTCCCCTTGGAGCTGGGGTGTGATACCCTCCTGAAACCAACCTGGAAACTCTCCTAACCCTGTACCTTAGGGGTTTTTATGGAGAATTCATCCCATAGGGCGTGCTCAATGAATTCAGTCTCCAGCTCTTCTCCCATCTCTAGAAGATGGTGGGGGCCAGAAAGGTGTAAGCTTCTAATCAGAGCTTGGTCTTTCTGGTGACCAGCCCCCACCCAGGATCCCAAGAGCTCCCTCGTTAGAACAAAAAGATGCTCCTGTAACTCAGGAAACTCCAGGGCATCTAGGAACTGCATGTGAGATGCTCCTATCACCCCCGTCACTCAGGAAATTACAAGGGTTTTAGGAGCGCTGCATCAGGAGCCGGGGTCAAAGACCAAACGTTAGACAAGAGACAGTCTTAGAACCCCTATTACTCAGGCAATTTCAGGGGTGTTAGGAGCTCTGTGTCAGGACTGGGGATGGAAACTAGTATATGCATTTCTTTTTATGTCATAGTTAGGGGGCAGGAGCTCATGCTTCATTTTTAAGGGGCCTGTTAACAAATTCTTAGACCAAAAAACGAAACCAAAAAACCTCCTATCTCCCTCAGGATAAATGATGCTTTTCCTAGAATGAAGAAATGTTTTGCTGAAGTGTTTGTTTTCACTGGCATTTTACTCTGCTCTTGATGCTTGCTGTGAAATTACTTTCTATAATGTAAGTGTTTAATATACATCTTGCTACCCAAATCTATTGGGTTTCTGAATCTGTAGTGTGAGAATGCAGATAGCCAGGGACACCTTCCAGTCTAGCTAATCAGTCTGTTTAGGTTCTTTATATCCTCCTCCCTCATGTTTTTAACCTCCTTAATTTGTACGTATTGAGAAGCAAGTTAATGTCATCTATTATTATTGGGATCCTGTTATTTTCACACCAATTTTCAATAGTTTTTGCTTTATATAAACAGCCCAGTACTATGTTATTTTTGCTCAATATGATATTTTCTTTGTGGTAATTACTCTTTTCAGATACAAAAAAAAGTAATCATCCAGAGATTTTTATCTTAAATTTTATGGTTTTGATATAAACATTGCAACCCCATGTTTGATTGCATTTATTTTCTCCTGGTGCATAGTTATCCAAGTAATTATTTTTAACCATGCTGTATGACTTCATCCTAGATACATTTTCCTGTAAGTGGCCCAGAGGTGGATTTGCTCTGACTCCCACCCCCATCCTGTCAGAGCTACTCATTTGTGCCTGCACCTCCCTGGCTGCCACACAGCACTGGAACCCATGTCTGTCCCTGGCCCTGTTGCATAACCGTCACTGTGATCCTGGGGTGGATGTAGCACAAGAGATGCTCGCAGGGGTGATGTGTGTGTGAAGTGGCTCTGGCCACTCCCACAGAAGCTCCCACACGGCCGTGGGAAGGTTGCTAGGTTTTCTGGAGCCAGGAGACATGCAGAAGGGAGCTATAAGGCCTCTCTTCAGCCGATGAGTGACGAATAACATCAAGTGTTTTTTGATGTGTCAAATAACACTATTTGTGCCTCTCCTTTTAATCTCATAAGTCTTGTGATAAGTGAAGGTTTATTCATCATCCTGGCTCTGGTCTAATTATCAGTGGTCATTCCTGGAGCTCTCATCAGCTACGATCTAATTGTGTGTGGGGTTGACTTTGGTTTGTGGTGAAAAGTTGGGGGAGGGGGAGTTGTAAATCGTCGGCCAGACTATATCCTAAACTAGAATTTCTTATGATATTTGTAATCATGTAAAAAACTATGGTCATCCCTTACTAGATTTTGGTTTTCATTTATAAATAAGTCTCCCAAGTAGTATTTATCTTTTTAAAAAAAAATAAACAAGCTACAGAGACAACAAGAGGCCTCATATTACCCGAGGCTTTGGAACCAGACGAACCCAGGTCCAGCGTTCCATTCTGCCATTATTAGCTGTGTGTTCCTGAGCAAGTAACTTAAACTCTCTGGGCCTCGGTTTCCTTCTCTGTAAAATGGGGATGATAATTTTCGCTCCGAGGAGTAGAAGTGAAGAGGCATCTGCAGTGTTTGCCAGACTTGCTCCCTGTTGGTCTCCATGGCTCTGAGAAGCTGAATCACAGTCTGAGGAATGCGAGAGAGATGGAACCAGAAGAGGGGAACTTGATGAGCTGAATGTTTCAAAACAGAGTCAAGCCTGAAGTACCCTTTTCATAATAAGTGTGGCCTCGCTCTCTCCTAAATTGTGCTTTAATGAGCATCCTGGGTGGACTAATGATTCTGCCTCCCTCCGAGCTGATATTGTGTAAGTATCCATTCAACTGTTTTTTAAAGCAAGAGTGGGAAGAAACAGATTGTCTTTGTGTCCAAAATAAGGAAAACATTATTAATAAGATTTTCTGAACTAGGCGGCTTCCTGAAAGGCTTGTGAAAAGTTCTAGAAGTTATATAATAAGCTAAATAACTGATCTCAGTACATAGCACTTATTTGGCTTAGAAATTTCAACGGAAGGTGATGGCAGACTCAGGCAGGGGATTGCCAGGCGTACACTATGGAACTTAAAGGGTCATTTTGCCAAAAATACATACAAATTGTAGGTTAGCACAGTCCAGGAGTCTTCACACAGTTTCTGTCTACTCAATGGAAGCAGAACCAGTTTAAGTTCTATTGTAATGTAAGGAGTCATTTAGGGAAAACTGAGTTAACTGATGCTGTTTCCATGAAAACCTGGTTATTTCTGCAAACTGGAGTTGACGTGTGCCGGAGGTATTATAACACAGCCAGACATCTGCCCCACTGGCCCAGCCTTTGATCCAGCTCTCACCCAGCTACTGCCCCTGTGACACTCTGCTTTAGGCCCACGCCGGTCCAGTTCTCCTTCTCCTGACGTAGTCTTCCCTTAGGTGATGAGATGGACGATAGTCGTTACCATTTGTGTAATCGTTTTCAGCCTTTCTGCTCCCCTGGCATTTGATGAAGACTCTGGTGTTGTATACACAGCTTCTTCCCTTGCTATGCTGTACCCTCCTGAGGGGGCAAGGACTAGGGTATGATCGCCTAGGCAGTCATCCTCTGGCTTCTGGGATGAAAAGGGTAGGGTGGGGAGAGGATAGAGACTGGGCTGGAGAGCTGAAGTGGGCAGGCTGGGGTGAAGGAAGGACAATTGAATCAACTTTTAAATTTGCATAATAAAGTTGAGACTGTTTGGGAAAGAGTGAGAGGAAGGGAGGACAAAGGAAGTAGGAATAAGGCAAAGCTGGTTGAGGCAGAGGAGTTTTTTTGTGGGGGAGAGGTTGAGACTTGAGGAAAAAGCATATGGTAGCTGTGTATGTTGAGTGCAATGGATCAGAAAGAAAAAGAAGGGTTTCATTCATATATGTGTGTGTGTGTGTGTAATATTTTATTTATTTATTTTTAGAGAGAGGGAAAGGAGAAAGAGAGGGAGAGAAACA
>PVKM010037693.1:0-14356 GCA_004027735.1 Carollia perspicillata | reverse complement strand
GACAAAAGAGCACACGTGAATTATTCAAAACCAGAATAGTGGGAATGGCCAAGTAGTTCAGTTGATTAGAGCGTCCTCCCAACACGCCAAAACTGAGGGTTCAATCCCAGTCAGGGCACATCCAAGAGTCAACCAATGAATGCATAAATAAGTGGAACAACAAATCGATGTTTCTTTCTCTTTCTAAAATCAATCACTCAATCAGTCAATCAAAAGGAAACCAGACTAGTGGTTGCTTGGGTTGGGGAGAGATCTGAACAGAAAAAGGCATGAGGGAAATTTCTAAAGTATTGGAAAGTTTTATCTAAACCTTGATGAGATGTAGGTTAGGGTGTATACCTATGTCAAAATGTATCAAAATGTATACTTAAGATCTGTGCATTTCACTATTTGTAATAAAATACCAACAAAAATTAAAATGAAATAAAGTAATGCCATTCTAATTATTTCTATATAAATTGTATCAGCAAGAGGTATATTTTCACATAACAATCTGAAGATAGCCTACAAGGTGCTACATGATCCAACCCCTACTTCCTTCCCTGGTATTACCTGTTACCAAGCCTCTGTCCCCTTGTATACCTTCACCAGCCTAAAGCCTGCAGTTTCCCAATGATACACATTCCTGTCCTGCCACAGGGCCTTCACTCATGCTGTTTCTGCTCCCTAGAATGTTTCTCTTTCTTTCTTTTCACTTGCTTACTCCCATTCTTTCTTCAGTTCTAATTCTTCTGTTTGTTCCTCAGGGAAACCCTCCCAAACCTCACTTTTTTATCTGTGTCCATGGAACCTTTTGTAGGGCTACTGGGTATGTTTGTGCAGATTTTGCCTCTAAACAGGGGTTCCCAGCTGAGGTGATAACAGCTGAAATCCCGTGTGTACTCCACTCACAAAGCCTTGCACATAGAGCAGGGCTGTGCCAGCCTGGAAGAAGGGCTGCCTGGTTCTGATTCATCAAAGGCATAGTCTACTTGCCAAACACTGCTATTCTCAGTTGTTTCTGTCTTTAGGAACACTTTTTATTTTAAAATTATTTATTTATTGATTGATTTTTAGCAAAGAGGGCAATGGGGGAGAGAGAAGGAGACAGAGACAGAGAGAGCCATTGATTTGTTGCTCCACTTATTTCTGCATTAATTAGCAATTCTTGTATGTGTCCTGACCAGGGGTCAAACCTGCAACCTTGGCACATCAGACCAATGCTCTTACCAACTGAGCTACCCATTCAGGGCTTGTGGGCACCTTTTAAAAATAGCACAAAGATACAATATTGGCATACAGTAGCCCTGACCTTGTACTTCCCCTTCACAGTACTTATCACAATTGTAATTTTACCTATATTTGTCTGATTATTTGGTTAATGTTTGTTTCCCCCACTTAGACAGTAAGCTCTATGACAGTAGGAGACTGTATGCTTTTCCTTATTATCAAGAATGTCCAGCTCCTAAAACAGAGCCTGGTACATAATGGGTATTCAGTAAACATTTATTAAATGCATTAAACTTTTTTAAAAGTTACTGATCGATTATAGAGAAAGAGAGGGAGACAGAAACATTGATTTATTGTCCCACTTATTTTTGCAGTCATTGGTTGATTCTTGTGTGTGCCCTGACAGGGGTGGAACTTGCAACTTTGGTAAATCTGGACGATGCTCTAATCAACTGAACTACCAGGCCAGGACCTGCATGAGACTTTTTTTCTAAGAGCAAGGGGAAAGGAAAGAGAAAGAGAAAGAGAGAAATATCAACGTGCAGGAGAAACATCGATGGGTTGCCTTTCACAGGCCCCCAACCAGGGACCTGCCCTGCAACCCAGATATGTGTCCTGACCAAGAATCAAACCAGTGACCTTTCAGTTTGTGGGATGATGCCCAACTGGCTAAGCTGCACCAGTCAGGGTAAGACATTTTTTAATGATGGGAAAATATTATGCTTTTTGAAGGTACAGACTTGTCTAATTTTCCCTTTTTATCTCCTCCTCCCCTTTGCAATTGCCATACTGCTTTGCACATAAATGGCATTCAGTAAATTCCTCCTGATTGATTTAAAAATGTTCAAAGAAGCCATATGATGTTCTGTTCATACAAAATTGGATCTTGAAGCATATGATTACACACTGCATGAGTGATGATGAACAGCTGCTATTTATGAAGCCAAAAAGACAAAAAATGTTGAATGGATGAGAAATAGACTTCAATTGAAATGGGAAGGATTTAATTTAGCTTTTCAAACTCATTTCCTGACATGAAGCTTACAAGACACTAGAAGCTTACAAGACACTAGAAGACAATACCAAGGGAGGCTGTGAATTTTCATTTCCTTTGTAAATAAATGATCTTCATAAGGTTTCCAAGATAAAACAACCACTTATTTGAAGGCTAAGGGGTATTTCTGACTACGGTCCTCAACACTCTAATAGGAGATCAATTTAAAAATATATATTTTTTGTTTTTTTAAAGATTTTATTTATTTATTTTTTAGAGAGGGGAAGGGAGGGAGAAAGAGAGGGAGAGAAACATCACTGTGTGGTTGTCTATTACACGCCCCCTACTGGGGACCTGGCCTGCAACACAGGCATGTGCCCTAGACTGAGAATTGAACCCACGACCCTTTGATTCCCAGGCTGGCACTCAGCCACTGAGCCACACCAGCCAGTGGGAAGGGGAATAATTTTACAGAAAAGTTGCAAAAATAGTAAAGAGAGTTTACTATTGGTGTATACCTCTCACCTAGTTTCCCTTTGCTAACATCTTACATTATTATGGTACATTTGTCAAAATTAAGAAATTAAAATATACATAACTATTAACTAAACTGCAGACTTTATTTGGATTTCCCCAGTTTCTCCAGTTATGCCCCCTTTCTAACCCAATGAGATATTTTTTATTTCAAGTGTATAAAAAAACAAAAAAGAACAACAACAAAAATAAGGACAAAAAAAACCCCAAAAAATGAAAAGTAAAAAGAAACCCAAAAAAGTAAAACAAGAAAAAACAAAAAAAGGAGAAAAAAAGGTCTATGAAAGATTATGTCTTTCTTACACATTTGGTCTAAAATCAGAGTAGAATTACATAAATCTACAGCTGACTGAATCTTTCATCTCGAGGTAAAAGTACAATATTTTGGCTTTCTAAGAAAATTTAAATAACATCCCTAGCACTGCCACTTTATAGAGTGGTGTGTCTTTGAACTGTTTAAATTACACTTATCCTTGCTTCACACATTTGTAAAAGAAGGGTGGTAAGACTTCTCCAACTGTGATGGCTCCTGAAATCCTTCACAGTAGAACTCAATGTTAAAAACTTAAGATTTTAAATTGGCAATTAGGTTTTTATAATTATTAAATTAATACCATAAAGATAATCCTCTAAATTAAAAACCTGTGGTATTTTATATGTTAAATTAGTGACAAAGGCCCTGGTTGGTGTGGCTCAGTGGATTGAGTGCTGGCCTACAAATCAAAAGGTTACCAGTTTGATACCCAGTCAGGGCATATGCCTGGGTTGTGGGCAAGGTCAGGTCACCAGTAGGGGGTGCACGAGAGGCAACCACACAATAATGTTTCTCTCGCTCTCTTTCTCCCTCCCTTCTCCTTTGTCTAAAAATAATTTTAAAAATCTTTTAAAAAATTAGTGACAAAATTGAACAACAATCTAAATGAATGAATGAATGAATGAATGAATGAATGAATGAATAAATAAATAAATAAATAAATTTAGTGATTAAAAACTGTCCTTGAAAAAAACTTTAGTCAGACTTCCCCTGAGCCCTCCTCTACAGGAGGCTTTGTCGTTGGGTCTTTGGTGTGCCTAGTCAAGTTGTAGCAAGAATTCTACTAAGTCAGTTAGAGAGAATCCTCTACCTTTGGTATCTGATCACCCTAGATATTTAATCAAATTCCTTATCTCTCACCTTCGATATATATCATCACCCTGGCAAGTTAGTTGAGGAAGAATTCCCCCCATCCTTGATGTCTCCAGTAGGATTCCTTTCACCCCTCTAGCTAACCCCCCCATCCCACCCCATAGGAGTATAAAGACTTCCCTCTACCACCCCTGGTTTGATACCTGGGTCTATGAAATAAACTGACAACAGGCAGGTTAACAGGAGAAAAGGCATACACATTTATCAATTTTTAATATTACATGTATAAGGACATCATAGGGAAAAAAAGCGAATACCCCCAAAAGCAGTGAGATTTGAGAGCTTATACCACCTCAATAGGGGAGGGGGGGAGGGGATATATGCCACAAAGGGAGAGTAAACATTTTGGAAAGATGAATGTGCCCTTAGAATAGATAGGAAATATAATAGTCACAAACCATTATATTTTGGGGATGATGTGGGACTTCTCATCTCCTTTTCTATGGTAAAAGTCAGTCTTCCTTAGTTAATGAAACTATTGGGAAGAAGATTAATGACAGTTGAATTTCTTTTGGAGAATCTGTCTTTAAGCTGATAAGGGGTGTTTATAGAAAACCTGTTTTTCAAGTGCCTTCAGCTCAAAACCATTAATATACCAAAGCAGCATATTGTGGATGGCATGTCCTGAACTCCTTCACTCCCACTCTGCTCCTCAATTATAATCCCTTCCTGTACTTGCTGTATTCAGAGTTGAGCCCTGCTCTCCCCTATTGCAATAGTCCTGACACCTATTACAATTGCCTTGAATAAAGTTCCTCACTGTTTTTAACAAGTCTCAGAATAATTTTTAACGTTAGTAATAATAAATATTAACTAATTTCTATTTATTATCCCTGACTCATCAGAAAAATTTTAAAATATTCTTCCAAGTTTTAATAAAAGTCTTTAAAAATATTTTTGCTTTGTTATGGATAATATACATGCTGAAAGGTATTACACTTCCATGTGTCTTTTGCCCAAATGTTTGGCACTTTCCTAATTTTATGACTAGTAGTTCACTCCTACTTCTTAGCTCCCACCGATCCCAGACATGTAGATTAATTTGGTTTTGAAATGCTTTAGTTGATTATCCTTTATTTGTACAGCTATAGCTGACAAATATGCTTCTCAACAGAAAAGGGGAGAATGTTTTTCTCTGCCCATGAAAATGTCATGGGAAAACACATTCTTTACTTTCTCACTGGCTGACTCCGTAAGAGTCTCATCTATCACCAGCTGAAGAATGCTTAGCAATGCCTGGCACATTAGAAGAATTCAACAAACTCTTAATTATTAACTGCAATTAATAATGATTGTTTTGCCCTGCCTGGTGTGGCTCAGTGGATTGAGTGCTGACCTGAGACCCAAAAGGTCGTGGGTTCAACTGCTGGTCAGGGCACAAGTGCCTGGGTTGTGGACCAGGTCCCTGGTTGGGGGTGTGTGAGAGGCAACCATGTATCTCTTACACATTGTGGTTTCTCTCCTTCTCTTGCTCCCTTCCTTCCTCTCTCTCTAAAGTAAATAAATAAAATCTTTAAAAATAATTATAATTTTAGCTTCCTTATTCTTCTTGAGTCTTCGTTACAAAAACTTACTCTGTCCTGCCTTAGCTTTACCTTTTCTCATTCCCAACTGAGTTCTCTCTTATCTTCAAAAGAAAGAGTGACTTGCAATCTGCAAATAATGAAAAAGATAATGATATTTTGTGTGTTCAGGCATCATGCAAAATTCTGTACGCTAGAATATAGGGCAATCTATACTGGTTATCCATTGGACAGTGTAATGAGGTCTAAAAGAGAAAACATTTATATCAAGTAGTTGCTCACGAAAGTTCAGGTTCCTTCCCATGCCATTTTTACAGATGAGGACGAGTCCCACCCCCCACCCCCACATAAGTAGTTATAACCAAGTTCTAAAGAAAAAAAAAGAGGGTCTGTATGTTAGTTGTCACCGTTTTCCTTTTCCTGTTGCTCATTCAGTTTTGTGGCTTAATGACCCATAGGTAACAAACCCACCGGGCTCACCAATGTATTTGGCTTCTGTCAAGTACCTAAACATGGTTAACATTCAGAGGTAAACATTTTGATGAAGTTTAATAGTTCTGTTACCTTCCCCTAAAATTTTATTGTATCTGGTGTGCCAAAAAATCTTGTCTGTCGTTTCAGTCTCATACGAAGTTGGAGATGACCATTGGTTTTGGGGCACTGGCGTTGTTTAGAGCCTTGATAATGCTTTAACAGTTAAAAAGAAAGAGCACTTCGGGCTATAAATCATAGAGGATCTAAAATCATTATTTTAGGATATTCCTACTTAAACCTTACTCCATATTGGCATCAATTGGATGATGATAATCACTCATTGCAATAAATATTCATTAAGAACTTTGGATGCGTCCATAAAATATAATTTGGCAGCACTTTCAAAACCACCCTGAGCTACTGATACCAGATGAAGACTACCTAGTTCAGCAAACAAGACTTCGAGGAGGAGGAGCTTGAGGGAGGCGGGTCCGGGTAACCCAGCGCGAGAATACGCCAGGGCGCAGGCGTACTTCTTAGGCGGTAACTTCCATTTCCTAGATGGGGGAGGTAAGTGAAAAGCAGTCTACAATTTTTGAATTTCTGGTCTTAACCAAAAATTAAATTGTGAACAGTATTGTGGGTAATTTGACAGCTTTATCTTCCGAATTCAAAATTAAGAACACTTGGCATACACCGTTAACTCAAAAGGTTACTTCTCATATCTTCCCCGTCCCCTGGGACATAGGTGGTCTAGTCCATTCCACAGACTTTCGAGTCCTTGCAGCGGGTCGTTGATCGAAGGATTGGGCTAATTGCGACCGAAACGTCTTTGGAAGGAGGAAGGGGGTGAGGGAGCATCCCTTTGAGTTCCGCCTCTTGTTTTTCAAGGCGGTAGTGGGGAAGGGGGACGTAGGAAATACTGCCCTCGATAGCCAACGGATCACATCTCTCCGTGCAAACTGCCCGGAGGGCGGCGGGAAAAGGGCAAGACGGGAGTAAGGAGAGGGAAAGAGCCAGGAAGCGGCGCAGAAGGGCGCGCGCGCGCGCCCCTTTTTCAGCAGTGTGGCGGGGTCGCACGCACGCCCGCCTCGGCGGCTGGGCGCGGTTTGCGACAGTGGGGGAAGCGGTGGAGGTGGCGGCGGCAGCGGCAACTTTGCGGCAAGCTCCGGCCGGGCTTGCTTGACGGCGGTGTGGCGGAGGCCCCGCCCTAGGCGGCAGGAACCTGGAGGGAGGCGGAGGAATATGTCCGAGAGGGAAGTGTGTACAACCCCGGCGGGAACAGACATGCCTGCGGCCAAGAAGCAAAAGCTGAGCAGCGACGAGAACAGCAACCCGGACCTTTCTGGAGACGAGAATGTAAGTGGAGGCCGGAGCAGTCCATACGGGGCTGTAGTGAAAGTTTTAAATTCTTTTTAAACTGTAGGAGCGGGGGCGGGCGCGCGGGCTGTTGTTGGGGGAGGGAGAGGTGTCACGCTCTGGAAAACGCGGGCGTGGAAGAGAAAATCGAACTTGTCTCAATGGGGATTTTGAGGTGGCCCAGAGAGCAAGCAGAAACTTGACGGAGTGTGGTTTTAGAGAGCGCGGAGGGTCTGAGGGTCTGCTCAGATCCTTCTGCGTGGATGGGGCGTGTTTGGGCCTTTGGGAGATTTGGAGAGAGTGCGGAGCTGAGATTCCAGTTGTTTAAAAGGCAAGTTAGAGGTTTTTCTGAGAAAGTTGGAAGGAGAGGTCAGCATATGATACGGACTGTGTTAAAGGAATTTAGAGACCGTGTCACTCCTAACATGGAATTTGGAGACCGTGTCACTCACTCCTAGACTCTTACAGACAGCTGGATGGGAAGAGTAGATCTTAACTTAAGGGGTTTTGATGACTCTTAAAAGGGGGTTTTGTGTCTGCTCCTGTCCTGTCCGTGGAGATGGAGCATGCCGGACAGTCAGGTTTTCTTAAGGAGGAGCCGAACTGAAAGAATCATCTTCTGGCTTGAAGGGGAAAACCACCCTTGAGGAAGGAATGAGAAGAGACAGTTAATCTTTTGTAAGTTTTTACTAAGATAAAGGGGACAACCTGGAAGGTTTTAGGTAACAGTGGTAAAGGCAGGTGTGGGCTCATGGCCTCACAAGTGTATTGTGTTTTGGAATTATTTTAACAAAACAGCTGTGCAATGGATCTACTCCCAACTGTGTTTAGATGAGATGCCAGTAGTAACTGAACCGACCGGTAATTTTCAGCTTCTTATTTCAGTATATCCAATAAGGTCAGCAAAATATCTTGACAGCCCATTCAAAGATAGTACTCCAAAATGCGAATCTCTTTTCATGCTTATATGGCAATAACATCTGAATATCTTTTAAAAAACCTTTCAAGTGTTATAGGAGAGTGATATGAGTTCTTCATTTTCTCACATTGGTTTTCGGAATAAATATATCTTCTTTCATATCTAGTTCTTAAATTCTACACCTTCCTACGGGGAAAAGAACTCATTGTAGATAGAAGAAAGATATTTAGGGGATTGTCAGTTTGGAATTTGGACATGAAATTTCTGGAAAGCTTAGTTGTTGAATGGTACCTTAAATCTTTTTTTTTTCTGTTTGTTCTTCCCAATCTCAGTACATATATACTGTATAAATAACATTTTTTTACTTTTTCGTTCCAGTCCTTGGAGCCTGTTTTATTTCTGCCTTTTCTTAAATTTCTTAAGGTAGGTTAGGTTAGTAGTAGGGGCACAGAATGCTTCCAAATGTTAGGTTAAAAATCTTCACTCTACTACTTACTGGATGCTTGACCTTGAGCAAGGCTAGTTGCCTCAGTTTCTTATTTTAAGAATGGAGATGATAATGGTATTTACCTTCAGAAGCATTTGTAAGGATTAAGTGAGGGAGCTGGAAAGTAGCTTGCCTCATAGTAAATACTGTTTCAGTGTTATTTAATTACTGTTACTTATTTCTTGACCACATAGTGTAAATTTACGTTTCTGACCCTTTCACATACTAAATAATGCAGAAGTGGAATGAAAATACCAATAATTTAGACTGAGGAAAATTTCAGGAGACCAAATAAATTGAAAGCCTTCTTTCATTTTGCAGACTCTTAGGGAATATATTTGCACATAAAGCTATTCACAACCAAATGATTGGATTAAGCCATTGTTTTGGTCTCTCCATCCGGACGGACTTGATCCTTTTTTGTTTTCTTGGACACCTTAATGAATCCTGTGAAGCCTTCTCAGAATATCATTTTTTAATGTATAAAATACAGTGAAAAAGTTACAAACAAAATCAATGATAAAAATCATAAAATGTTATAATAATGTTGAGATTTGTTTTAATAAACTTTCTAATTTTAATTTATAAGTAAATATTTTTTATCAAATCAAAACATAAACATTTTTTTCTGTCACAACTACTCTTAGCCTCATTCTGTCTACCACACCTCTGGTTTTGCTGGATTTCTCACTTATTTTTTTTTTAATGAGTTTATCAGGGTAACATTGGTTAATAAAACCATACAGGTTTCAAGTGTACAACTCAAATATCTGCACACTTCATTGTGAAACCATCGCCCAAAGCAAAATCTCTTTTTGTTCCCCTTTATCCCCCCTTTGCTCTCCCTACACCCCCCAGCCTTCCCTCTGGCTATCACCGCACTGTTGTCCCTGTCCTGTGTTACATGTTTTTTGCTTAAGTGCTGCTTTTTTATTTTTTTGATTTAATCTTTATTGTATTTTCCCTACCATTTAATCCCCTTATACCTTCCTCCACCTAGCAATCACTGTGCTGTTGTCAATGTGCTTAAGCACTTCTTTATTAGCATCAGGTAACTAGATGTAGCAGCAGGTCTGATAGTGATGATGGGCATGGACAATTTTTTGAGGTATGCAACAACTATAAAGTGATATAACAATGAATACCTAATTTCCATTGGTGAGAATAACACCCACAGTAACATCAGCATGTATGTTACTTGCCTGTAATGGAAGGACTAAATTTCAGATAAAGTTGGTGAAAATTAAAATGCCTCTTCTTGGCCATTTCAAGTCATAGGCTCTCTTAATTCATCCATGAACCCCACATTTAGGACATAGGTTAAGACAAAGCAATAAAGGAAAGGAATAGAAAACTCTGTAAAAATGAGTTTAGAAAAAGGTAACAAGGGCAGTGGTTTTACTTTTGAGGGAGCTGAATAATGACAAGAAGGCCAAAGCAAGTGGAGAAAAGATGGTGTTTTTGAGTTGGAATT
This sequence comes from Carollia perspicillata, assembly GCA_004027735.1. Classification (NCBI taxonomy): domain Eukaryota; kingdom Metazoa; phylum Chordata; class Mammalia; order Chiroptera; family Phyllostomidae; genus Carollia; species Carollia perspicillata. The sequence goes on along the minus strand of PVKM010037693.1, from coordinate 4,197 downwards.
AAAGTAGCCTGAGCAGTTGGTACTAAAAGATTTTATTTACTTATTTTTTTAGCGAGAGGGGAAGGGAGGGAAAAAGAGGGAGAGAAACATCTATTGGTTGCCACTTGCACACCCCCAGCTGGGGACCTGGCCTACCCTAGCTGGCAGCCTAGGCACGTGTGCTGACCCGGAGTCAAACCTAAAGAAGGGAAAAGAATGTAATATGCCCTATTATTGACAGTGTTTTGTGTGGCTTCTTGGTTAGCAGTTTTATTACTTCATTTGTCAAGTGTTAAAACATAATTTTCAGAAAAAGGTAAGTGAATATATATTTTTGCTTAATTTTTTAAAGATTTTATTTATTTACTTTTAAAGAGAGGGAGAGAAATATCAATGTGTGAGAGACATATGGATCGATTGGTTGCCTCTTGCAAGCCCCCAACTGGGGGCCTGGCCCGCAACCCAGGCATGTGCCATGACTGAGAATCGAACCGGTGACCTTTCAATTCCCTGGGTCTGCACTCAATTCACTGGGCCAAACGAGCCAGAGTCTTTTTTTTTTTTTAAGATTTTATTTATTCATTCATTTTTTAGAGAGAGAGGGAGAGAAACATCTATGTGCGAGGAACGCATCAATCGGTTGCCTCTGGCACGCCCCCAACTGGGGACCTGACCCACAGCCCAGGCACGGGCCCTGACTGGGAATCAAACCTGTGGCTTTTTTTCAGTTCGCAGGCCAGCACTCAGCCCACTGAGCCACAACAGCCAGGGCATGCATACATTTTTTTTTATTGTGTTTTAGAGAGAGGGGAAGGGAGAAAGAAACACTGATTTGTTGTTCTACTTATTTATGCATTCATTGATTGATTCTTATGTGTGCCCTGACCTGGGATCAGACCTGCAACCTTGGCATATTAAGGCTGTAACCAACAAGCCAGGGTAACATGTTAAACATTGTTTTTTTAAGATTTTACTTATTTACTTTCAGAGAGGGAAAAGGGAGGGAGAGAAACATCAACGTGTGAAAGATGGATATATCTCTCACACATTGATAGGTTGCTTCTCACACACCTCCAAATGGGGACTGGCCCTCAACTCAGGCATGTGCCCTGGCTGGGAATTGAACTGGTGACCTTTAGGGTTCACAGGCTGGCACTCAATTCACTGAGCCACACCAGCCAGGGCTAAACATCTTATTTTACTCATGTGAGGGAACTGGGCAAGTGTTAAATCAAATAGTACAAATTTATAAGGATTAAAACAGTGTTGAAGTGACACTGCAAATGGAGACAGAACCTTTCATTTCAGAGGAGAAGGGAAGACATTTTGAACCTCTGCTTTAAAGACAGAATTTGCACTGCTAGTTATCTACAACTTGAAAAGATAAGAAGTTGTTCAAGGGCAACTAAGAGGGCTATAATCTGGTAGTGTGGAAGAATGTACTAGAGATAATGCATAGTTTTCCATTGAGACCCAAAATTGTTTTCTACACTAGATTTTAACTGTAAATACAACTGAAATGTGGGGGGAAATTGGGAGAGAGGAAAACAGTAATTTCAGCCTAGGAATTGAGCTTAAAAGTTTCACTTTTTTATATCTCTGTAAAGGCTGATTATACTTACATTAAAGTACAATTCAAGTTTTTATTGAGTACTTACTGTGCAATCTCTCCACTTCATTCCTTTTTCTTTCACCCCAGATAATCAGTATATTCCATAATAACTATTTAAAACGCATGCCATTTTGAGAGGAACCATGTACAGTTTTGCAAACCACCCCCAAGAACTACTGTATGATACCTTTTAGTTTTTAAGGGAAATTTTTATATACTTTTTGGCACTCTGGTTGATTTTATCCTTTACAGTACAAAACCAGCTTTAGAAAGCAGTAATTTAGAAGTATCCCCTAAGGCAGTGAGTGGTTCCTAGACTTCTGTTCTCATAGACATTAATATGCACTTGGTGAAAAAATATTACCTGTGGAATGTATTTAGAAACTGTTGCCCTAAGGTGATAGGTTTCAATGAATCTCTTCCTAAGAACACATTGGAATATGTATCAAAGAGGGTAGTGAAATCTTCTTCTGAGATTAGTGGGCCATTAATATACCCCAAGAACTAGAGATTAGGTATAAATTAGTTAAATTTTCAAAGTTTTCTCCTGCCATTCCTCCATTTAGAAGGAACTTACTTGATAGAGTTTCTGGAGTTCTAACATACAGGGTAGGGCAAAAGCAGGTTTACAGTTGAGTACCATGTAAAACATTTTATTCTTGTATCATTATTAATTATTGTATTATTTCCCATATCAACAACTGTAAACCTATTTATTTTATTTTATTATTTTAGAGCTATAAGTCAAATTTCACTGTACAGTATAGTATATATAGGATTTTTGTTAAAATTCTGAATGTTTTGTATTATAAATAAGGATAATCTGAATGATAACAGGATTTTCAGAAACTACATCTGAAGCAGGACGTAATAATACTGCAGCTTCAGATGGCCACGCCCCTTCCCTAAAGCTCAAAACTGAGCAACAATCAAGTAATATATTGTAAATTATATTAAAATGTGTTATAAATTACAAGACATGCAATTAAGACAGCTTTAGGAGTCAGACCCCTGGGTTTAAACCCCAGCAACCCTAACGTGCAAAAGACTTCTTAGGCTCTCTTTTTTGTTTTTCTTTTTGTATTTAGTTCTATTTGTTTTCCTATTTCCTCCTACTTAGGCTCCTTACACTTCTTACTTTATTTTTTAATCTTTTTGAAAATTTTATTTATTTTTAGCAAGAGGTGAAGGAGGGAGAAAAAGAGGGAGAGACATCGATGTGTGGTTGCCTCTCATGTGTACCTTCAACTGGGGACTTGGCCTGCAACTCAGGCATGTGCCCTGTACTGGAATCAAACCAGCAGCCTTTCGATTTGCTGGCCCATCAGTCCACAGAGCCACGCCAGCCAGGGCAGCGTCTCTTTCCCTTCTTATCTAACGATACCTCCTGTGAAGAGCTAAAAAGGACCAGTGTGTTGATATTTAAAGGCTGTGTTATTGTTACTGGGTTTTTTAAATATATTTCATTGATTATGCCATTACAGTTCTCCCATTTCCCCCCTTCATTCCCCTCTACCCTGCATACCCCCTCCCACCCACATTCCCCCCCTTTAGTTCATGAGTTCTTTAGCTTCTACATTTCCCACACTACTCTTGCCCTCTCCCTGTCTATTTTCTCCCCACTGTCTATGCTACTTATTCTCTGTACCTTCTCCCCACCCTCTCCTCCCACTCCCCTGTTGCTAACCTTTCACGTGATCTCCATCTCTGTGGCTCTGGTTCTGATTTAGGTGACCACTTAGTCTGCTTTTGTTTTAGGTGTGGATGTTAATAACTGTGAGTTTGCTGTCCTTTCACGGTTCCTGATTATTATCTTTTTTTTCTTAGATAAGTCCCTGTAACATTTCATATAATAGGGGCTTGGTGATGATGAACTCCTTGAACTTGACCTTATCTGAGAAGTACTTTATCTGCCCTTCCATTCTAAATGAGAGCTTTGCTGGATAGAGCAATCTTGGATGTAGGTCCTTGCCTTTCATGACTTGGAATACTTCTTTCCAGCCCCTTCTTGCCTGCAGGGTCTCTTTTGAGAAATCAGCTGACAGTTTGATGGGAACTCTTTTGTAGGTTACTGTCTCTTTATCTCTTGCTGCTTCTAGGATTCTCTCCTTCATTTTGATCTTGGCTAATGTAATTATGATGTGCCTTGGTGTGTTCCTCCCTAGGTCCACCTTCTTTGGGACTCTGAGCTTCCTGGACCTCCTGGAGGTCTATTTCCTTTGCCAGATTGGGGAAGTTCTCCTGTATTATTTGTTCAGATAAGTTTTCCACTTGTTGCTCTTCCTCTTCCCCTTCTGGTACCCCTATAATTTGGATGTTGGCACGTTTAAAGATGTCCTGGAGGTTCCTAAGCCTGTCCTCATTTTTTTGAATTCTTGTTTCTTCATTCTTTTCTGTTTGGTTGTTTGTTTCTTCCTTCTGGTCCACTCCATTGATTTGAATCCCAGTTTTCTTCCCATCGCTATTGGTTCCCTGTGCATTTTCCTTAATTTCACTTAGTGTAGCCTTCATGTTTTCATCTAACTTTTGACCAAAATCAACCAATTCTGTGAGCATCCTGATCACCAGTGTTTTGAACTGCGCATCTGATAGGTTGGCTATCTCTT
>PVKM010037692.1:0-14359 GCA_004027735.1 Carollia perspicillata | reverse complement strand
CAGAAATACTCATAGCAGCACTGATATTTGAAAACTTCAAAAAAAATGAAGAATGGTCATAAAAAGAGGTGGGGATGGTAATTCCTGAAACTATAGGTAAGTGAACTTGACACTGATTTCTGATAAAATTGAATGCAGCAAAGAAAATTTGGTAAGTACATAAAAGTATAAAGAAAATAATAATCTAAAAATGTGTAATCTTATCACATAGAGATAATTATTGTTAAAGTACTGGTTTATTTCATATATACATATACTTACACATACCTCTGTGCATTTTTTGTATTAAAATTTAAGGTTCAGATTGCAGTTTTAATAATAGGACAGATTAAGTATACAAAGTGAGAATATTATAGAAAAGTTTTGTACTTGTCTGACTTTTTAAAAACTTACTAAATGGTGAACAATTGTGCTCTGAGGTATTCTTTTGGAAACATTGTGTGTGTGTGTGTGTGTAATATTCCAGCATATTGATATACCATGTTAGGAAATTCTTCCTAATTATTTCCTAACAGTTAGGCAGAATGTATTATCAGAAAAATGCTATATGAGTCATTAGAAAAAAAAGCACTGAAATCCTACATGCTTTTACTGAGTATCATGCCAAACACACCAAATTTTAAAAAAGGATTCTTAGGTGATAAGTCAAGAAAATAGCAGATAGCCTGTACTGATTTCAGTAAAGATCTTAGGGACAAAATTTAGGTGTTGAGACTAAATAATTATGTAAATAATGCAGAATTAAGGACTTATGTGTGTCTAATTCTCCATTGTAGCCTCAGGACCTGGCAAAGCTTGAGTTCTCAGTGAATGAATGAATGAATATATATAAATTTGTAGAGATGTTAAACAAACAATCCAAACAAGGCAAATTAATAGATTTCTGGGTAAAATCTAGCTCTACCACTTAATAGCTTTGTGACCTTGGGCAAGTCAGTTAATGTCTTTAAGTCTCATTTTCCTTACCTGTAAGTCAGGAATAATAATAGAATTTAACTCATGTGGATTTTGTGATGACTATGTGAAATTATGTGTGGAAAAAGCTTCCCGTGGTTCCTGGCACCTGATAAGTAGGGTTCATGTCACCCTACTAAGTGTGACATGGTAGCAGGTAGCAGTACTACTGTTAATAGTAACAGTAGTGGTAATGACCTCCTACCAATTACCTAGAGGTGTACACTTCTCCTGCCTGCTTCATTGTTTTTATTATTGACTTAAGTGAGGTCCTAAATGTTATGGTTGTTAAATCTGTATCACATTATAGTGACTATTTTAAAAATCATACTATTAGAAGAGTTGATAGGTGGAAGAATAAGCCATATTGAGAGTATAGTATTTAGCAGGATTAAGAATAAATAAGTTTAAATTCTACTTCCAACAATAATACAAATATTTATTGAGTGTCTAATATGTGTCAGGTTGAAGGCTACAGTAAAAGATAAATAATCATGGTCCCAGTTTTTTTTTTTTAGAAGCTTTCCATCCCAAGAAGAGTCAGAAAAAGCCGACACTTACAGTTTGTGGGATTATGGCTATAATACACTTATATCCACAATTTAAGGAGGCCTTGGGGGAGGGAGACATGAGTAAGACTTTACCCAATGGAGAGTCTGAGAATGGGGTGAGAGATAGAGGTGACTGGGCATTCTAAGCCTCAAGAGTCAGTAGTTAAGCACAGCGAATGTGTGAAGTTTAAGGTGGGGATGACCAGTGGTAAAGAAGCCAGATCACCAAGGACCTTTATTTAGGTTTTATTCTATGTAAGTAGAGGGTACGGCAGCTGAGATTAAATGGCAATTTATGCACAAAGACCTGAGGTTTCAGTTAAGTGTTTAATAGAAATAAAGAATCCAGATCAAGGGGAATACAAATTAGTCACCCTAAGTCTACAATATTGCATGTAATTCTGGGAACACAGGAGGATGCCAGAAGAGAAAACAGCGCAGTAAAGGGTGTCGAAGCAGTGTCACAAAAAACAGTAGCACCAATGCTACTCTCGGTGTTTACATTATCCTGTCATATCTATCAGCTTATGCGATCTTCATATGAAAGTTATTTAAAGAACAAAATGGGAACATTTAACCTAGAAAAGAGGAAACTTGAGGGGACATTACGATCACCCTCAAGTATTGCAAAGGCTGCTATGTGAAAGAAGGATTGGAGTTGGTCTGGATTGCTACAAATGGCCAAAGTAGGACGGATGGGTGGATGTTTTGGTTACACATAAGTAGAAAATTAAAAAAATAACAAAGTTTGGCTGAAACCTATATCACCTTATTAACCAATGTCACCTCAACAAACTTAATACAATTAAAAAATGAAAAGTAAAGTATGGCATTTCAAAAACAGAACGGACTGCCTCGTGTGGGAATGAGCTCTCCAACAGTGGAAGAGATCAGGGAGACTGGCAGAACCGCCGACGTATGGTCAAGTGGAGAGACTGGAGCAGACATCCTCCCCCCCACCTTTTAATTTTAAGGTTGTAGGATTTCCAAGAATTATTGATCCTTCTGGAGGATCAAGTGGCTGATAGTAAACTTTGAAGAAAATGAGGGGAGGAGTCCCCAAATCTTATGGAGGAATTTGGGGTGGAGAGAGAGAGTGGCAGTGGAAGTGCCATGTATTCTAAGTGTCCAGGTTGACAGGGAGAGTGCATTTAACCTGTTAAGAAGCCTTAGGAAAGACTCTTTTAAATTTAATAGACAAAATTCAAATTTAAACTGATAAAAACAGAGCAACAACAAAAAACGACCTGTACATCATCCCAGTAGATTAAACTTTACCACTTAAGAACACTGTGTCACTTTAACATATAATTACATGCCAAGAACATATGAAGTAGGATATTGAGCTTAAAGATCTCCAGCCTATTGATCCCCCGTCTCCCTGACAAAGTGTAACACTTACGGTATCTGCTTCTTTTCCATCAATCATCTGCAGATCGTTCAAAGACCACTTTTTTGTTACTTCATATTTTTCATCTAAGCCTACTCTGTAGTGTTTCACCATAATTATTTTTACTTCTTCATTTTTGGTCACTGTAGGACAGAAAAACACTTAGTTTACATAAACTCCTGGAAGACGATAACTTATTCAGCACCATACTTTTCCGTATTTATGTAACCCTTTTTCACGTGATGAGCTTGAACCTACATTGTATCTGCATCCCCTCTGTGAACCCCGATGTATCTGAACCTTCGCAAGTATGCCCCCAGATTTGCTCAACGTGTTTACTTTTGCTACAGTTGGGGTTACGTACGGCCCCAGCAAGGTCTGTCAGGTAGAACATGGAGCAGTGTGCTTTCAGCTATGCTTTGCGGTGGGGAACGGGGGTCACTCAGGGCAGAAAATAAGAGGCTTAGCATTAGCATATAGTCAGTGCCAAAGTGTTTACCGGAACAATTTGGAATTTTAATTTATGGCAATATAAGTAAGTGAGGTCAGAGAAGTAAACAGCTCTGCTCACACAGCAACACAGCGCTACAGAGTGAGCATGAATAGGCTTTCTTTTCAAGTTACCATGAGATTTTTGATGTAGAAAAGCTTGCATCCCAGATACACCTGTTTGGTATTGTTTGAGATTTTCAATCTTCTCTAGACTGTCTCCAGAATTCTAGTATTCAAAAAATGTGTCACCAAGACAAAAAGTTTTGGTATTGTTCTTTAAAAAGTGTGGGAAAATCATTGCTTATTTTATGTGAACAAAATTAGGAAATGATTTCCTGGCCTTAAAATCATTGTCTTTGGCCTCACATGAAAACATCAGAAGAATCCACATTTAATGTTAGAACTCCTGAATTGAAAATTATTGGTGAGTTAATAAAGGAGTATTTATTGAGTATCTGCTGTGTGCCTGGTAGAATTATTATAGATGCCACAATGGGTATAAGTATTAGACATGGTCCTTATCCTCTAGAAATGTATGGTTTTGTTGAGGAGACAACACTAACAGACACAAGTTGCATACAATATATATTATAAAAATGTATAGGTGTAGAGAGCTGGCAGCTGGAATCAAATATCTTAAGCTTTCTTTCAAGATGGATGCTGTCACTTAGATGTAAGCAGGTTCTTTCTTCTAAGAATGAATCTGTCTTTAGGGAAGACTCATTTGGTTCTGGAAAACGCTACTTTGGTGTGCCTTCCTAGTTAAGACTGTATAAAGCATTCTATTACAGCATAATCACAGTGATAGGTAAGTGATATGGAGAGTAGTCCCTAGTTTATAGTAATTGTTAAAGTGTTTCATTTGAGGTAAGGGACTAGTGTTATAATCTAAGCATAGGACGTGGGCTGTGGACATAGAAGTGGCAAATCCCTGAGGCATTGATGACACTGGGTAGAAATAACACTAGATGGAAACCAAAATAGACAAGTCAGAGAGAAAAAAAAAAAAAAGAAAAGTCAGGAGGGTGAGCTGTGTGAAGGGAATAATGATCCATCTCAGAAGGGAAAGAGGTGGAAGTTTATAGTTTAAGAATGGAGATATGGACCTGGTATTTTTCTGTGTGGACAGGTGTGCAAGACTAGGTGAGTAGGCGAAAGAGCAGGAGAAAAAGGTGAGACAGAGTGGAGGAGAGAAACTTGCCAGCAGAGCAGTCTGGGAAGGGCTGCCGGAAAAGAAACAGCGCAATGCTATGAAGAGGACAAGAATTTTGAAGATTTGAAGACAATCCTGTGAAGCCGCTTTGCTGGGTAAAGCAAGAGTTCAGTCCAGGCACTGAATCTGACTCGGGGGAGATCACTGATTTTCTTCCCTGTGGGCAGTTTCTCTAGAACGGTAAAGGCGAAGACGGCTTGCAGAGGATTCCTTCAGGCACCAACACTGGGTGCACACTGCCCGCCGGTTCCTGGATTAGGTAGGATTCAATGAAGAAATAAGAAGAGACTAAAGCCTATGATTTAGATCTCAAGTTCTAAGAGTTTGGAAGAGGAGGGATTGCATATTTGGGGACCAAGGGAGTGGTCGAGAGCCATGTCCTGGAGGGGACCTAGAACAGAAGATTTAACCAGAGGTAAACAAAAATGGCTCAGAGTTCTGAAATAGTGTGCAAAAGTTGATGGGCTTCTGCCTATGCACATGCCTCCGGCACTAAAAAAGGTTCGTTTGTGGACCAAAAAAGGCAGTTGTGTCTGTCCAGACAAAGGCTCCACCTCTAACCCAAAGGATGATGTTCTTGTTCTGCCTCGCGGCCTCACTACTTAGGGGTGGGAGAGGATGGGAATGGGGAGAGATAACAGGATATTGTATGGAAACACAATGTGAAGCAAATTCCACTGCCTCATCTATATATTATGATAACCAGCTGATTGATTATAGACCCATTGATTCGATAAATGTTTGAGAGCCCTTTTGAATAAAGCCCTGTGCTTAGCATTAGAGTAAAGAATTCCCAGAAGGCACCATTCATTCCTGCTCTCACCAAGATTACAGAGAGTGAGGGCTTGTGAAGAAAACACACGATCTCTTCACTTTATAAATTATATAAATGTATAGGCCTGTGGAGTACACCTGAAACTAATATAAACTTTAAAAAAACTTGAATAGGGCTAGTGGATTGGTTGATGGTAATGAATCGGTGTTAATTTCCTCATTGTGATGGTCGTGTTGTGATTGCATAGGAGAGTGTCAATGCCTACAGCAATTATAACCTGAGGTTTCAGTGTCGGCACTGGGGCATCATGTTGGCAAGTTACTCTCAACTGTTTTGGGAAAAAGTTATTTGTACTATCATTGCTGCAACTCTTTAGTAAGTTTGGAATTATTTCAAAATAAGAAGAAAAATTATGTTTAATGCCCCCCCGCCATGATCACAGTGCTGTGAATGTGGCGAGGACAGGGTGATTAGGAACGCAGAGAAGGGACATCATCATGCATCTGGGGGTCGGGGGGAGCTTCTGGAAGGGGGTCTCTGAGTTGTAAAGGGCAGTGGGAGTTAGAATGAAGAAAGGGGTAAAATTCTGGAACAGCGTGTGTACAGAAGCATTAAATACTTGACACTTTTAAGTCACACAGCATCTGGTATTGCTGGCTTGAAGTGTGAGGGTGACTAGGTGGTACAAAGGAGGATGGGAAGGGGCAAGGTAGTCTGGAATGCTTGGTGAAGGACTTTAAATGTCTTTTTTTTTTTTTGGCTGTTCTGTAAAGGATGGGTTGCAGGGAGGGAATGGAGAAAGATGTTAAGAAAGTGGGATCTCTCAGTTATCAAGTTTTCTTGCATTAATGGTCTTTGTCCACTAACATTAACTAAGAAAGTTGGAGCATGCTGTAAGTGTTAATCTTCCGGTACAATGATGCAGCACAGAGACAGTCCAGCCTCCTTAATTTGGCAAAATAGCCTCCTCTGGAGCCAACGAGGCTCTGAGATTATCTTCAGCCAAGAGTCAGAGAAGTCTGCTCAGGCTGGACTGGCCCCAGTCCCTAATTCCCACACTTCAGCTGTGCTGCCAGCCAAAATTAAATGGCCATATCCACATTAATGGAGTGGGAAAGTGGAAACTTATCCCATCGTCTTAACACAGAAATGTGTTTGTACAGTCGAAATGTTGGACAGTTGGTTTCAGTAGCATCAGAGATGACACTGAATAATGATTGTTTAGTGAGTAATATCTATAGGCCCAGGGAAATTCAGACTGAACCTGCTCCAGTTTCAATATTTTAGTTAGCACTTTCAAAATTACAATCTTAAGTCATGTCCACCATTTATTGTTACTCTTGATTTCAAAACAAACATTGTCATTAATAACTGTCTCTATTACAATGGTAAAATAGTCACTGTTATTTATGAGGCTAAATGGAAAGACCAGCCAATTGAATAAATGTAATTTGGCGGAATAGAGGAAGAAGGAGCTCCTGAGGAAGCTGCACAGCAACGCTTTAAATAAACAAATGACTGTTATTATACAGCCCTAGTGTTTTTCATCACTGAAATTAAATAATAAGGAAAAATTACTGTGAGTTATCAATGACAAGAAGCTTCAGTGAAGATGTTTCAGTGTATTGATGATGTCTTGAGGTCATTGAGAATGCTATTGTTTTCATTAAAAAAGTAATTTTCATATAATATTTTTTCTAGAAATGTTTTTTAATCCTCACTCAAAGTTATGTTTATTGAGAGAGAGAGTGAGAGAGAGATCCATCTGCTCCTGGGGGAACCGGGATTGAACTGCAACCCAGGTATGTTCCCCCACCGGAATCGAACCCACAACTTTTGGCGCATGGGAAGACACTCCAACCAACTGAGCAAACTGGCCAGGGCTAGAAATATTTTTATAAAATCAGTTCTGGGGCTATACTGGGTACCATAGATTGAATGTTTGTGTCCCCCAGCCAAATTCATATGTTGAAATCCTAACCCCAAGGTGACTGTATTATAAGGTGAGGCCTTTGGGAGGCAGGGCCTTCATGAATAGCATTCACACGCTTATAAAAAGACCTCAGAGAGACCACTTTCCCCCCTGCCATGCAAGGTCATAGGGATAACACTACTGTGGATGAGGACATGAGGCCTCACCAGACAGGGAATCTGCCAGTGCCATGACCTTGGACTTCCCAGCCTTCAGAACTGGAAGGAATAAATGTTGTTTATAAGCCACCCAGTCTCTAGCATTTTGTTTCTTATTAACATATTAACTTCTTTTTTAAATACTCTTACTGTTAACATTTTTATTGTAAATGATTTGACAAAGTTGTTAGATTCTCTGGTTCACAGAGAAGTAGTTCTGTTCTGGCATCAAAATGCAACATGTATGGAAAATTTATGTAAACTGCTTTCATGATTTTAACATATGCCATTTATTTTCAAATTAATTCTATGAATGGAAAATGTCTTTCTAAATATATGAGAATACTTAAAATAACCTATCTGAACATGTATATAATTGTTATTTAAAAATATATAATTTAATATTTTCTGTATTATATATTAAATATATGTACTTTATATGTATGATGTATATTTTACTTTTATGACAAATATTTATCTACAAAATATACTATTGATACAAATGTATTTCAGCATATGTTTTCACAGCAAATACATTGTTCTGTATATTAAAACAATAACCCTACCTTTTATTTAATTTATTTGGAATATAATTTATCACATTTGTGACTTAAGACTTAACAGGAGAGCACTATGTGTGATGCGGGTGTGACTACTGCCATTTCAGAGATGTCAATACTGAGTCCACAGAGGTTGTTTTGCCCCAAATTTCACAGCTGGTAGGTAGGCAAAGCAGAGTCAGGTTTTACACCTGTTCTTTCTGATTCCAGACCTTCCAACATTCATTCCACCATGCCCTGCTACTCTCCATTTAATTATGGTTACTGTTTTATGTGCCATTTCAAGTCCCTTAGAATTTCTTTAATTCAAGTACACTCTCGTTGTTGCACAAATGACTTATCCCTTTTCAAGTGCCCACACGTAATAGAGCTCCTCCCTCCTTCCTAAGAAGATGCTGCTTTTAACAGCCAGGCATAATAATGTTCTAGCCGAGGGGAAGCGAACCCCGAGGAGAAATGACCATGCAAACCCTCAGGTGGGAGGGTACTAAGATGCCAAGAAACCCCCCATAGCAAGTCCTAGCAAACTACAGAGAGGGTGATTGAGTCTATAACATCTGATTTTTGACACTGACCAGGTCATGTGTCAAAATAACAGCAAATCACAATCATCAGGTTGTGAGACTCCTGCAGGTGACAGACTCTGTTCAGATAAATAGAAAGTTTAACTTATTTGAACATATATTCTTTAATTTGAAAAATTCACGATGGGTTTTGACTACTCTAGACATATGATTCTTAAAAATTTGGGACTGCTGGATTGTAGGACATAAAAGAAAACCGTAACTATGTGTCTCTCTACCCCCTGGAGGTGGCCAACGTTCAAATCTGGAGTTACCTGTCTCAACAATTATGATACGACCTGTTCGATTCACATCAATGGAAATTTTCTCAGTAAAGCGTGAGCAAAGACTTAGGACTGTCAAGCTTCACATTGATTTTGTCTTAGATTACTGTTCTGTCTAAATGTATTTGAAATAGTCATAAAGAGATGTTGATATTACATTTGGGGAAAGTGCTTTCAAACTGATGGACGTGATATAGAGGCGAGTCGTGAAACTTGGTGAACTAATATTACCGCCAATCCTAACTTTTATCAGGAATATCACAATATTGTCTTCTCTTCCTCACATCTGAGCGGGCCTTGTTTTCCCTTGCTTCTTATATGACAGAATCATTGAATATTACTAATAACAGTGATCACTTACTTTACTTGGCCATTTTCCGTAAGAGAACATTGAACCTTCAAGGAGTTGCCCTCACATGTGTTAACAATGCCAACCCCTTGGCTTTCCAGTCCTATTTAAAAAGACACCTGTCATTTACGAAAAAAGACAGCAGGTGGTACCAGCTCACAGTGTCTTTCTCAGGACTCAAGGGTAGGGGGGAGGAAAAAATCACACCCATATCCACATATTTAATTCTAGGGGACTTTTTTTCCCTCTTAGAACAAGTTTAGCTAATTATATAATTGGAGGGAGGCATTAAGATGTATTTGGTAAATTAGATATATACATTATCCTGATTATTTCATTCTTATAAGTTTTTCTTCAAAAATACTTGTATTCTAATGTTACATAAGGTATAATTAGATTTATAGAGTAGGATCTCAATAGGCATAAAATTATTAAATGTTAATGTTGGAATAAGCATCTTCTCTAATGTATTAAGTCAAAATAATTTAAGATTTGATGGTTAGGATACAATATACTTTCTAAAATTGTTTCATTGGACTTTTTTCCATACTTTTAATTATTTTCCTGGGCCAGTTAGACTTTTTACCTTGCTGAAATGCCAAGTCCCCACACTTTGTATTTATACATAGCAAAATATACTAGGTAAAATTCTAGATGTATATGTACCACTGTTTTTTATTACTGAGTAAATATTATGCTTATTAGGGTTGATAGAATTTTAAGGAATTCTTAACACTTTTTATAAGATGTTTTACTTCTCTTACAGTACTCCCTCTTGACATCTTTAGAAAGTCCTTCTAAGCCAATTACCAGGAAGGGGATTTTAACAAGTTGTTTTCCAAGAATGATGAGGTGTGTGTCTTATTAAGGAAAGTCCACAGTGGACACTTAGAGTTTCTAAGCTCTTTCCTCCTAAGCCCCTCAACAACATTAAAAGGCATGCATGGAAAAAAAACAGAATGCTGTATATTAAGTTCAATAGTTGTACAAGTATTTCTGTGTAAATTCAGCATAAAAATTATTGGTTAGGAAAATCGTAATTAAGTGCAAAAGCCTATTTCTACCTCTGGACAATTTTCATACATTTTAAAACCATGAGGGAAAATGTTTTCGTTAAATAGTTTAGAGAAAATTCTATTAAAGTTCCATCTTCATCAACTAAGTTTTCCCACTAAAGTATTACCCCTGTGAACACACTTCCTGTAAGAGAAAGAATTTTTAAAAGATCATTCTTTATTCAAAATAAGCCCTCAGAGGAAAATCTGAGATATTTTTTCTTTCCTAGCATGCAAAAAAAAAGAACCCTGGTTGTCCAGACTAGTTGGAAATGGAGTTGTACAACTCAATTTTCCAATGTATTTAAAAATGTACAGAGTTCTCTGTTGAATTTTCAAAAATGAGCTCTTCCACAGTAAACCTGCATGCTATGCAAGTGAATTACATAAAAGATCAGAGACGAAATAATCAAATAAGGGAAAGTACATACCCAGTTTCGTTTCTGAACAATTAGTCAAAATATTCTTAATACAATAGTCCTTTCTGTCTTCCATTTTAGCACTTAAGAATTCTGTAGAACCCAAATTCTGAAACTTGGCATAGTTAAGTTCTATCATGAGAAGATACACATGCTATTATCGTATAGGAAAATAAATGCAAAGCATGTCCTTCTACCACCCAAGCCACTTGGGGTTATTTACATTTAGAAATGATAAGAGAAAGAACATATTACCTGACACACAGAGGTAATATCTGTCCTGGACCGAGAACTCGATTTCGATAAACTCATACAGATTCTGTGAGAGCGGCTTAAACAGTTTCTTCTCCAAGTCCTCCTTTACCAATGATGACATTTCCTCCAGTTCCACTTGGCCCGGTATCTTGGCTCAAGCTCACCCTTTCTTTCCTTTTGCTGCCTAGATTTCTTGTTTTGGTTTGCAGCTCCTTGGTGAGTCCTGCCCACCTCCCAGCTCTCACTCTCTTAACATCCCGTTCCTACCCAGACCCGGGCTCCCAGAGCGCTCCGCGCGGTCAGACCCCTGGCTGCGGTATCTGCTCAGTGGCAGCAGCAGCAGCAGCAGCCAAAATACAGCAGCAGCACTAGCCCCACTGTCACTCCTCAGCATCCAGGCTCAGGCAGGCTGCTCTCTAGAGCTCTCCTGTGGTTTGTAGATGGGGAACGTATTTATGAACACCAGCAGATAGACTTGCGGAGTCCTGGTTATTCGTGCGTAGCAGCCTTTTCCCCTTTCCCGTGACTTTGCAGAGGAAGACCACTACTTCAGCTTGATCCCATTATATAAATGAGCTGCCTGGCTCTATTGATTGGGATCATCTTCCATTAAGGACTTTGCCATCATCGGCAAGAGAAAGAGCACTCGTGTTTGCTCCTGACACTTCCAACAAGTTCCTCTCCCTCCTTGCTTTCCCCTCCTGCAATTCATTCAGACCTCGGCTTTTTTTTTTTTTTTTGAGAGAGCACTGGTGCCTGGGTCCAAATTATTTTTAAAATGGGCTCACTTTAATGTTATTTATTTCACTACTTACAAAGAAAAATTTACTAGGTACTCACTGGGCCAAAGCATTGTATTTACTTCTTGGGAGGGTGACTTTCCTATCCTCAAGGAGAGTTTATCACCTAGTAGAGATGAGTACACAGTAATCATAAATGTTTAAAAGTGATAAATGGCACAAAAGAGAAGAGAATATAGAAAAATATTTGTACCATGGAAGCATGAGAGAAAGTTCTACGAGAGAAGAGCTGGAGCTTGAAGAATGAGGTAATGTATTGAGGTGGAGGAACAGGAGTATATTCTGTGGGAGGAACAGTGTAAGCCAGTAAAGCACAGGGCGTGTTTGAGAGGACGGGAATAGTGCAGGTTTCCTAAGCTGTGGCATCTGTGGAGGAAGACAAGGCTGGAAAGATAAATTGGGGCCAGATCATGAAGGGCCTTGAATGCCAGATTAATCCTTTGGACTTGATTACGCAGAAGTAGAGAGCCAATCACAATTTTGGGGCACTCATTTATCCACCAAATATTTTTCAGGGGCTGACTGTGTGCCAGATTCTATTCTAGGAACTGGGAGTGTGGGAAATGAAAAACATAGACCCATCAGTTGCTCTGGTGGAGCTTAGTGGGGTAGATGGAAGGTCAAGAAGTAAACAAGGCAGTAATCCATTCAACGTGCACTAGGCACATAGCAGAATTAGTGACATAAAGTTATAAACAGGAAAGACTTCAAACCATCTCTCGTAATAAGGGGTCTACAAGAAGCTGGCCCCAAGGTTAGCTCATAGAAGAGGGTCTCAAGGGCTTTCCTTTCTTCCGATTCTTCATCCCAGATGTTGGCTTTCTGTCCTCAGCCTGCTGTTCTTCAGCTCCAAAGACAGGAAGAAAGTGGCTGGGGGTGAGGAGTAGTTCTACTTGATTTCTCTTTTTGTCAAAAGCAAACCGTTTCTGAGAAACCAGGCAGCAGACTTCCTTTTACATCTCAGTGACCATAATCTGGCCACGCTGAGGAAGGCAAGTATTTGTCATTTTTGGCTCCTATTATGGGAAGGGGGACTTTCTAACAAGGAAAAAGGGGATGGGGATGACTGTGAGCAGGAAAACGTCAGTGACTTCCATGGCTGCTCTAAAGAAAAACTGGTGGCATGTCTGTGGCTAGTCAGAACTGTGGAGTCCTGGGTGAGACCTTTGTCTTTCTGAGCCTCAGTTTCCTCATTTGAAAAATGATCTCCAGGGCCTTTCCCCACTTTCATGTCCTCCTACACTCTTTGTGATTCTGGGAGTCTATTCATAGAATGTGGTCAAGAGGACCGGAGAACTAGTGCCATGCTTTTGGATATGGAAATGGAGAAGAGTAGATGAATATAAAACACATTTGCATAATAAAATCAATAAGCCATGGCACCTAACTGAATGTGAAAGGTGGAGTCGGTACGACACAACTACTTTTTGTTACTACCCAGGGAAGAAGGAAATGGACTCATATCACAGGGGTAGGTTTCCAGAGAAGAAATTATTTCTACCTTTTACACATGAAAAATTATTTCCTGGTTGTTTTAGTCTTCATATGGGGAGAGAGGGAGGGAGGAAAAAGACTGGAGTGATAATCAGGCCAACTCATCAGCAATATTTTCATTAAAATTTAATTAGATGTTTATTTATGTGACCCTATGTTTTGCGTTTTTCTCCTCTGCTAGACTGTAAATCTTATGAGGTAAGAATCATGATTTTCTTGTTTGCCATAAATCCAGGATGTATGGCATGCAGTGACTAGCACATCATACGCATTTTTTTGCATTCATTTATTCACTCAGTTTATTCATAAATATTTACTAAAACACTAAGTGAATCAAAGAGTCTCGTAATGACAATTTTTTTTTTGTGTAGCTGATTTTGCAGTTATATATCCTCACAACTCAAGTACAGTTGTTAGTCTTACCAATCATTTATCCTTTTACCAATGTTCATTTGCTTCTGTTGCCAGGAATGCATGGTCTTTAGTTGTGAGAGTCTCCAATGCACTTCTGCAGAAATACTACAGCTTTCTCTGGAAGTTCTTAAGAAAAGAATGGCTAAGTATTTCAGTAAGGTCTTAAGTAACATTGAAATTAGAGGCTCAGGAACTAACAGAGGGACCTTCTAGTTCCAAAATTAAATGTTTGTTATCAACTTTGAGTGCCCAGAAGTGATTTGCCAGTGGTTTGAATATTCTTATAGTATTCATTTGATTGACACTCATAGAGGAAAAGTCATGTTAAAATGCTAATAAATGTCTTTCTTAAGGTTCTAATTAGTTCTATAAGAATTATCTATCAAGCCCTGGCTGATGTAGCTCAGTGGATTGAGCGCAGGCCTGCAAAGCAAACAATTGTGGTTTGATTCCCAGTCAGGACACATGCCTGGGTTGCAGGCCAGTTCCCAGCAGGGGACGTACCAGAGGCAACCATACATTGATATTTCTCTCCCTTTCCTTCCCTTCCTCTCTAAAGATAAATAAGTAAAATTTTAAAAAAGAACTATCTATCAAAACATTATCTAAGTATAAAATATAATGTACATACACATATTATATAAATATATAACACATTATA
>PVKM010037691.1:0-14381 GCA_004027735.1 Carollia perspicillata | reverse complement strand
CAAAGCTGAAGCATCGTTGCAACTGTCATCCACACACAGCATCATCGACACGTCCACACGACTCACAGTGCCACCCAACAACATATGTGCTAAATGTTTCCTTTTGTTTGAAATTGCAGTGTTGACCAGGACTTCCACATGTGTGGGCCACACACATGTGTGCACGCTTTCATTTGCACCTGGGCAATGACAACAAAGCAAGAAGCAGTGACCTCGTTCCTGTACTAAAGCTCTGTTCCCAGAGACCTGCTTTCACACTAGAATCACTCGTAGAGCTTTAGTCATGAGACACTGGGTGTCTCCCCCAGAGATTCTGATTTAATTGGGCTGCACTTGGGATCTGGGCACAGATTTCTTTTTTTAAAGCTCCCCAGGCTTTGTAATGGGCCTCCAGAGTCACTCACTGGCCACTGAACTAGGCCTGCCCCCTAACTGGCCCACAGGATTAGCCACTCACGCCAGCTCCTTGCACAACCACCCTCTTCTCTGGCATTTGTCTCCTCTCCCTGGTCCTACCCTGGCTTCACTCCAGGCTTTGACATTTGGGGCCTGGCCACCCCTGTGACCATCACCATGGCCAGAAGTGCCCTGAAAATGTCATCGAGTGTAACTTAACATTTTAAGTCACAATAACAATGACTGTGTGTAGCACTTCCAGTCATTTTTACGCAATGAGGTGAGAAGCACCAGGTTTTGCTCAGTGGCACTTCACTGCCTGGCAGGACACTTCCTCGGTGAGTCTGAGTCCCCGCTTCACAATGGGCCAATGTAAACCTACCCCGTGCAAGGCACAAATAACTACACGTCCTGCAATTGCAGGGCCCTGGGCCTGGCCCGGAGCTTGGCACATCATAGATGCTCAGCAAACTTCTGATGAAACTGAGCATATTAAGTCTGCAAATTCAGGGTGTTTCCCTAACCTAATTTGGTTCTGGAAATTCAAACGACTGGATTGAGAAAAAGATGTCCCGGTGATTACAAAACCCCCTCTCAGAGAACACAGTGAGCAGCAGAACTAGCCAAGGAAAGGCAGCAGCTATCAGCAGATATGCATATCCACCTAACCCTCCCTGCTTCTCCCACCGTGAAGCTCTTCCTGGGGAGCAGCGTTTTCGTGAAGCTCTTCCTGGGGAGCAGCGTTTTCGAGTCGTTGCAGAAACAGGACTCCGCTCAGGGGCTTCCTTCCTGCTGAGAAGCAGCTTATTCAATGGAGTTACACACCTCTCTGGGTGGAGGCGAAGCTCCACGCTGTAGCTTGTAAGTAAGGCTTTTCTTCAGTCTGTGAAAGTGCCCAAGCGCCCCAGGTTCTCAACATTGCCATTTTGTCCTCTTCCGGCCCTGTCTTACACGTCACACCTCACTTTGAGGTCATTTCTGGAAGGGAGTAGTAGACACTGAGCCAGCATCTGTTAGTGCGTGGTACTATTCTGTATCATACGCTTGAGTATTTTTAGTTAATAAGTTCTAATGTCTGGTCTGACAGGACTCTCCCAACCCCACCTCACTCTCTTTTTCCAGACTGTCCTTGCCATTTTCTCTCATGTAGTAAGTATGGATTTGTTTCTTTAAAAAAAAATCAGTGAATCATCTGGGGTTTGATGAGAATCACAAGGAATCAGCAAAGTAATCTGTTGCTAAAGACATTTTCTAAATTGAATTTTTCTGTTTAGCAACACCTATTTTATCCAAATCTCTTAAATGTTCCTAAATAATTGTGTAGTGTTCTTTATCGGGGTCCCATGCAGGTTTAAGGAAGTGGTCTGTGGCGTCAGGTGCTACGTGAATGGAATATCCTGGCTAGGACTCGCGGCTGCTGGCATACAAGAGCGCCTTTACCTGCGTGTGTTTATCTTACGTCCAGTCATTTTTCTAGATACTCCTAGTATTAACACCAGTAGTTGTTAGATGGTCCCTTTAAATTTTTGAAGGGTGAAACCACAGTGTTGCCAAGAGCAATGTTTCGTAGCCAGGTCCAAGTCAAGGGCAGTAGTGGTCAGTGCAGTAGTGTCCGGGGGCCGCCATAACAAAGCACCACAAACCGAACAGGCTACATCCAGAATTTTAGGTCCAGCTCATGAACCGTATTTCCAGATGTCCATGGAAAAAATCGCTCCTGTCTGTATGATGCGAAGAATGGTTGTGGAAATTACATTCGGCTTGGATCTGGGAGGCATTTAGAGGAGGATAATGTCTACTTGGTTTCAGGGCTTTCGTGGTACAACTAATCTGTGTTGGTCCAGAGGATGACATTCAGAGGGAAGCAAATGTTGGCACAATACAATTTGACGCAAAGACCCAAGGGAATCTTTGGATGGAGGCCGTCTACCTGCGGCGAGTTACCTCATCGGCCCCCAGCTGACACATCTTTACCCAGGCCTATCATGTGCCAGGCAGCAGCCCCAGGCCAGGTGCTGGGGCGAGGACAGGCTCCAGAGGGATACAGGTCTTTCCCTCAGAACGCGTACATTCTAGTGGCCCCACGAGGGTCCAGGCAGGTGGGGTGGGCAGGATGCTTGACATTAGGGAGAAGATTCTCTATGGAGAGGGTGTGGCCAAGCGACCACTGTGACGCCTCAGGGCTGAGGCACTGTAGCCTTTAGGATCCTTGAGAGGGGAAATGAATTTAAGAAAAATAAAAAAGGTTTTAAATGAACACAGGTGCTTTCCCCAGCAGGGCACAGGCAGAAAAGCAGGCTCACTCTTACTACCACGCACAACTATCCTGGCTACCGGCAGAAGAGAACCTTTATCTGCACAAGCCTCAGGCTTCACTCTCGTGCTTCGATTACAGCAGTTCTCAGCCTTACTCCACCCACCCTCAGGAGCAGACGCTCAGCAAACAAACAGCCCAGACCCCCTGGGGCTGCTGGGGCTAGAGCCACTTCAGTGGGGAAACGAAATCCTTCTCCCCTATCTCAGCAGACAAAACAGCCTGGCCCCTAGGTGTTTCCCCTTCTGCCTGGGACACCCAGCCAGGGAAAGCAAAGTGAGAAGCTCTAAATCAAGTGTTTTCAGCAGAACCAGGCCCGGGGGTGGAAGGGAGAGGCCTCTGCTCTCAGTGTCTGCTCCTCCTTAATGAGCCAAAACACAGCTGGTGCCAAGGAAGTTAATCTGCCCTGAGATAGGAGGAGCCACACCCTGAGTGTAGAGGGAGCACTGCCCAGGGCACTGAGGAGCCCAGGAAGCTGGGTCTGCAGAGCCCGTGATGCCCAGCGGGGAGCAGGCCCATTCCCCTGGAAAAGGAACCCCGTCTTTGCTTGAATGCTGCCCTTTGACCATGTGAAAAGATAAACACACTTTTTTAAAAGATCTGTCACCAGTGCTGGGAAACGCCTGGTACTCAACACCAAGGTCTAGCGAAGCGAAGCGAAGAGTCCTTCTGGTCGCAATCACAGTGTCCCCAGCCCAACCATTCATCTGCTCCCCGCTTCCTGACGCATGCACACAAGTGCTCACGTGTGGCTGCACACACACACATGCACACGCACCTGGGCACACACGTCAGTGTGCATGTATTCAACGTGTCTTGCCATTCTGTGCATACACCCACACATATCCTCACATGTGTACACATGCACATACCCTCACACACATGTGTGTACACAATCACACATATGCATCCACACACAAACGCTCTGCACAAATGTCCACACATACAGACCCTCAGTCCTCGTGCATATATGCACCTACGTATGTGCACATGAGAAGAAAAATACACTTGTTTAAAAGGTCAGTAATAGGTGTTGAGAAATGCCTGGCACTCAACACCAAGGCAGTGTCGCCAAATAAAGAGCTCCCTTGCACAAGCAGACTCTTTACACATAACTGCGCTTTCACATATAACCACGTGCACATGCAAGTTCACATTCTCACACCACATGTCCTTGCACATGTGCACACACGGGCTCACAGGTTTATGTGCACCCTCAAACACACACATCCTTACATAAACATGCACTCTTACACATGAATGCACACTCCACACACACAACACATCTTTTCTGCTGATGCTTCTCCAGGAGTTGATTTGACTCTCCTTGATAAGCCAAGGCCAGTGACTTGCTGACTGGGCCAGGTTTCAATTAGAAGCCCATGGTCTGGAACCCAGCTTGGCAGATAGCTGGGTGCAAAGGCTCAGGACCCAGGCCATGCACAGCCTGTGTGGGCACGCTTCCAGCATCTGTCTGCCATGGAGAGAGCCAGCCTTCTGAGTTGGGCCAAGTTGGGCCAACGTGGTCATCTCAGTAGCTCAGTGACCTTGGCCAAGTTACATGGCTTCTCTGAGTTTCTCATCCAAAAAAGGGGGACTAATATTACCCGCTTCGGGGTTGGTGAGATCAAGTGGGAACACATAATAGGTGTTCAGAAGAGAGTTAATTCTATTTTGCTGCCCTTGGTCACCAGAACTCCCCAGGCCACCATTTCCCAGGGCCTTGGGCGTGTGTGGGACTGAGTGAATGAAATCCGAGTGTGAAATACTAAAGGCAGTTAATGTTGCTACTGGTAAAAGGAACATTTGATAAGGTATCCAGCTGTCCCCACTCTCTCTTTGAGACTGGACAAAACATTTCCAGGGATCTTCTAAGAAAGGGACTATGGTCAGGGGATTTCGCAGGTAACGAGAAAGACATAGTTTTTTGGCTATAAAGCTACGATGACCAGTTTGAGAAAAGCAAAGAGAAAGGAAGCTACCAGAAAGGACATCCAACAAAACAGAACCTGAAAGGACTCCACAGGCTGCTGCGTGAAACATCTGGAAATACGCTAATGCGCACGAAGGAAGGAGCACGGCGCCAAGCCATGTCCTGGCACGAGCTCTGAGAGCCGCCCGAGGGGCTGGAGCAGACACTGTGGGACTTTTCCCCGAGTTATTGCAGCTTCCTTCTGGAGCCTGCCTGGTGTGGCAGCCGGAACATGGAAACATGGCCTGGATTCTCCTCCCACCAGCCGCCAGTGGGCCTCGGTTTCCTACTCAGTAAGGCCAGCAGTTCAGTGAAGAAGAGCAAGCCCATATTTCTGTGGAAAAAATAAAAATATCGTATCGTGAGTGCCAGACACCACGCTGAGTTTTTGTTCATGTATCATCTCGCTCGACCCTTACAGCAGCTGTGGAGGTGGCGACTGGAATGTCCATTTTACAGAGAGTCTTGCTGCTCAGAGAGGGTGTGGGCCTTGCCTTGGATCACAGAGCCGGCAAGGGGACAGAGTGGGGCTTTTGTCTCCTCATCCCTGTGTTCCCCTAACGAAGAGGTACAAGCCTGGCTCTGCCGCACTCAGGAGCCAGAATCCTCCCTGCACCAAAGTGACGGAAACATCTGACTTCAACCAGCCTCCTCCTTTCACAGACGCCGGGGAGAGGAAAGAAGGCCGGCGCATGGCCTCAGGTCACGTTGCCGCCCTCTGTCTCCATCCTCATTCCCGGACCTCACTCTCCCTGACAACCCCCGGATGGAGCTGGGGAAAAACCTTCAGAGACATCCCTGGGGAGGACAGCTGGAAGGCTGCTCTGGTGATGCAGTGATGAGGTGATGACGACAGGACTGTATTTCCCCTTTTGAGAAATGCGCTGGCAAGACTGGTCTTGGGGGGTGGTAGGAGGGATTTGGCAGGGATACGGTTACGAGCCATCTGGAAGCCACTGTTAGGACCAGAGAAGCTGCTGCCTATTCGGTGTAGTGTTATTCCCTGAGTGTGGTCACAGGAGGTTCAGCTGCGACAGGAGATATTCAGACAGGGGTTGGCTCTACCCAGAAGCCCAAAGCAGGGCAGAGACATTCCCACTATGCCCTTTGCATCCTTTGTCCTGTGGGGCCCGGCGAGGGGCCCCACACTCACTCACACACTCACTCGCCTGCTCGGAAGAGTCTCACGTCACTGCATGGAAAGGGTGACGTTCTAGCGCAGATCGCTATTGTGAAGCAACTCTCGTGTCCCAGGGATTGTGCTCGTATCGTGTCCACATTCTCTTGCTTCATCCTCACTACTTGGAGTGAAGTTGGAACCATTATCCACCTGTTTCCACTCGAGGACACTGAGGCGCAGAGAAATCTGATGAGGTTACAAAGGTAATAAGCATGGAGCCAGAACTCACGTCCAGGCAGCCAAGATTCTGGCCCAGGCTCCCGCGCACAACACCGTGCTGCACCTGTCACTACTTCCTGGGACCTCAAGTGATACCCGAGCACCACTGGAGCAGAAATAGCCGAATCCTGGCCGTCGTGACCCCCTACTCCACTTTCCCCTCTTAACTGGGGACCTGGACAGAGGCAGAGCTCCAAGAGATCCACCCGTCCCCTTGCCTTGGCCCTGCTCACCCACGGATGAATCAGCTGGAATTTCTGGACATCTCGGGCTCACAGCCGTGGTACCAAGAGCTGTCAGGAGGCAGGAATGCACGGAATGCCGCTCCCTGCGCTCCTGCCTGCCTGTGCCCTTCTCCCCGGCCCCCTGGGCCAGATCCACAGAGAGGTCGGGAAGGTGAATGACACAATGTTTGTCAAGGGTTTGGGACGACAGGTGCACCCGCAGATGAGGACAAAGACTGATTCTTTTCTCGAGGCTGCCGGCACAGTTTCACATGCCTCCCACGCACGTCCGAGTTCCAGGCCCGGATGCTCCAGGCCCTGGGCTCTGGTGAAAGGCAAGAAACCACTGATTAGGAAGCGAGAGGGAAAAAAAAACATCCTGGGCTCTTAAAAGACAGAATGTTCAACCTCTTTGCCCAGCTGTGGCTCGCCCTTGCACCTCTGCCATCCTGAAACAGGACTTTGACTTTGTCACTTGGCTGCTCGGTGCCTCTACCCATGCCACGTGGACTTTTTTTGCACGTTCTCTGTGCAGGGCTAGAGAGTGGTGACTAGGCAGCGACAGTCTTTCCCTCTTGCAGCCTTCCTTCTGGAGCGGGGTTCAGATAGTCAACAAATGCAACCAAGGTGGCGAGGGGGACAAACCAGTTCTGGGAGAGAAAGGGGTGAGGGTTACTTTCAAATAAATTCCACCCCTCAGAACTGTGTGCTGCCTAAATCTGTCACCTGTTTGGCTGCTTCAGCCCACGTCATCTCCCTGTCCATCCCAGTTCCCTTTCCTCCCACCTTTCCAAGGAAAGGCGGGGTGTGCCGCTCCGCCACCGCAACCGTGAGACCTTCCTCACCCACTTGCCAATTTGCCCTGTGGATGTTGGCTCACCTCTCCTGTCCCTCCTTGGCTGTGAGTCCCTCGGGGGCAGGAAACATAGTTAGCTCAAACACCAGTGCCTCGGTGGGAATCCCCTCCACCACACATGCCCCAGAACCTTTTCTTTTGGCACCAGGCACTGGGGAGACACGCACTAAATACTTCTGTAGTGAATGGGCAGCCCCAGGCTCCGGCTGGCTGTGGAAGGTGGGGAGGATGTGGGGCTCTGAGCGAGGAAACCATACGCAGGAAAGCTCGGTTCGGGAGCCAGTCTGGAGCCCCAGGGACTCAAAGGGTCCACATCACAGACATGCCGTTCGGGAAGGAGGAAGGGTTAAGGGTAAAAATGGTTTGATCAGCCCCTTTTCTGGAAGTTGGGGCCCACAGATGTTGCCTTGATTACCTATCGAAAAGAGCAAATGCCAGAATTTACCCAAGGCCTTGCTGACGCAGGGCATGGGAGGGGGAGAAACCACTGGGCTGATTATCTTGGCTTTATCCGCCACATCTGTTTTAGCTCAGCATCTCTGCTTTTCATCTTTAAAGAGATGGCTGCAGCAGTAGAGAAGCTTAGAGCTGGAAAGGGCCTGAGAAGACCACACGTCTCACCTCCTCCCTTTGTCGATAAGGGCATGTCACTCGGTGAGGCCGTGACTCACCCACGGTCACCCGGCTGGTGGGAGGCTCAGCCAGGACCACACCGTGGCTCTTGCCTCCCAGGCAGGAGCTTTTCCCGGTTTTCCAAGCTGCCTCTCAGATCCTGCCAAGCCATTTCCACATTCGCCTCTGTTAGGCCTCATTAGCAAGAGAAGCTGGCCCTGGCCCTTTCTCCCTCCCTCCCCACTGTCTCACAAAAAAGGAAAGCGATTCCACTCCAGAACCAAACAGGGATAGTTTTTCTTGTCATCTGATGTCTTGTACTGGCCACACCAGGCTCTCCTCCAGGGGTGCATTCCCTGTCCTCTCATGGTGTCATAAAAGAATGTCATTCACCCTCCCATCAACGCTGAGAACAAGAGGCTATTTCTCGGCTAGTAAATCAAACCACCATGCATGCCAAGGCGTCGGAGAGACTCGACTTCTCCCTTACCAGCCACACATTCCTTGGCCAAGCCCCTCCGCCCCCCTTGGAGAGTGGCTTCTCCCAAAGGCATCTCAACCCCATTTCCTAGTCCCTCTGTTGGGACTGTCACCACCCTTGAGGCCAAGTCGAGAGTCTCTCCGGAAGGTGTTTTACATCCATGCTGGAAGAGAGGGATTATTATTCCCCTGCCCATTCTATTTATTTAAACAGATACAGAAAGTAAGGCTCAGAGAGGTTAAGTTACCTGCCCATGGTCATCCAGGAATAAGTGGCAGAGTCAGAATTTGAACTCAGACCTGCCTCCAAAGCCCATGTCTTTCTACGACACCTCTCCGTGTGCCTCAAAGGAGTTGAGGGGCCTCTCAAGACAACCCTGAATGTGTGCTCAGAAATAGTTTCCCTGATCCCCTGCCCAAGTGCCTGAAATCTCTCCATTGGAGTCCCCATCTGCTGGTGGCCCCAGCCTTCGGTGGCCAGTTGCTGTTTTCTGACAGGAGAGGCCAGGGATGGGCAGGAGGAAGGTTTGCAGGAAGCCCCTCAGCAAAGGTTTGATTATGGTGGGACCCACCTGAGGTTTGACAGCAGGCCCAGGGTGAAGGCTTGGGGAGGCTCAGAGTTGACAGGAAGAGAAGGAGGAGGAACAGAAAACTGGCCCTGGAGAGAGAAGGCTGACCAGCAGGACCCAGAGGTTGGCAGGAGCAGGGCATGAGGGCAGCTCTAACAGGGAGGGGGAGCCTCCCTCAAAACCCAGCAGGGCCAGGTCCGGGGCAGGGGCTGGCTTTGGGGTAGAAGGGCCCAGCGTGACTGGGAGGCATTAGTCAGCAGCGGAGGTTTATGAAAGGAAGGATTGTCCGAAGCCTCCTTACTCACCGGGCCGATCGAGTTGTCCCCAGAGCCTGGGAGCAGGGCCGGTATCAGAAGGAGACTGGGAACTCCATGCGGCTCACTGCCCAGGTTGAATGGCTCGGGCATCGGGGCCGACCATGGGGGCTCTGTCCGGCCTCATGGCCTGTGAGTCACAGCCCAGGCTGGCAGGCTGAGTGTCTTCATTGTCCACTCAGCCATGGGACAGTGAGGCCAGAGCCCTGACGGGGGACACAACTCCCTCCTTTTATGATAGAGGAAGCCCAGGGCTGATTCATGGGGTGCTGGCCCTGAGTTATCACCCTGCTGACCCGCTGCCCGCTGTCCAAAATTCACAGAGTTGGAGCCATTCCTGGGGGGCCCCCAGCACTCACCCACCCGTCTCTTCTTCAGTCAGTCACATCATCACACTTTTTGTTGGGGTTTTCATCTTTTCTTTCTAATTGCAAAAGTAATCTATTGAGCAGTATTCAACCGTAAAAAGGAATGAAATTCTGACGCATGCTACAACACGGGTGAACGTCGAAGACACCACGCTAAGTGAAATATGCCCGCCGGGGATGGACAGATGCTGTATGAGTCCACTTACAGGAGGTACCTAGGACAGTCGAAATCATGGGGACAGAGAGTAGAGCAGAGCTTGCCCGGGGCTGGTGGGGCACAGGCATGGTGAGTTAGTGCGTAACGGTGCAGAGTTTGCGTTGGGGAGCACGAAAAGTTCTGGAGACGGTGGTGGTGGCACGCAACAGCGCAGATGTACTTAATACCACGGAGCTGCGCACCTAAAATGGTCACCATGGGAAGTTTTATGTTGTGTGTATTTTATCACAATAAAGAAACAAAAACCACAGAAAGGAATCGTTCAAACGATGCATGCAAGTAAGAGATAATGGGTAGGTGCCCTCGTCTCGCCCTCTGTAATGAGCTGTTCAGGATATTTCAAACTTTCTATGCCCCTGTATGTGTGTGTGTAATCAAAGTCGGCCCCGAGGTAGGAAGGAAACGTGGTCCCCGGGTGCCAGCCACACTCCTGGTCTCTCTGTCTCTTTAAAGGACAATGTCATATCTGCATCTCACTCGCAACCCCAGGTACCAGCTCAGGGCCCGGCAACAAGGTCACACCAAGTTCATATCATTGACAATAACCACCCTCCAGTGAGAGATAGCCGTGTCTGACTCAGGGCTGAGCCTCACACATGAACTCACTTCGTCCTCACACCAGTGTGGCGAGGAAGGGATGTCATATGCCCACCTCAAAGCCCACTTCAGAAATGAAGACTCAGAGGCTTTGAGAGTAAGGGAGGTGCCCAGATCACATCACTAAAAGGAGGCGGGAAAGGAGGTACTCGTCCCCTAAACCGTCAGCTGCACTTAGGGCTTACAGAGGTGCCTCGGCCACCCCGGGCCCCCTCCTTGAGCAGAATGAGCATTTTCTCACTCTGTAGTAACCCCTTAATTTCTGGCCTCCCAGGGGCTGGGCTCCTGCGGTCTCATTCACTGGTCCTCTTTGAGCCCTGGAACCCGGGAGGTGTTCATCAAATATTTGCAGAGACAATAGTTCCCATTCACGTCTCTGTTTGATCTTCCCTCACAGGGCTGTGAGGGAGCAAGTTAGGAAACACGATTGCTGCTACTATTAGTCATCTGGCTAGTGGGCAAGTTGGAGTGACTTCCTCCTGGTCACATGACCCGGCCACCGAGCCGGAGCCCCCAGCTTTCCCAAGCCTTTCCAGCTCTACTGTATTGTCACTACCTGGGCCCCTGCTTTATGGCACAATGATAATAATTGGGAGGAGGAATCCTTTGACTCATTACCAGCAACAATAATACTAAATACAGTCATAGTCATTGTAATCTTTATTGCACATAAGCCTTCTAGCAACAGTACCGATGAGGTGCCATTCCTATCTCAGTTCTGTAGTTTGGCCTGGACAGGTGGAGCAACTCCCTCAACATTATACAGCTAAGAAGCGGCAGAGCGGGGATTGGGATTCAGACTCTGACTGCAGAGCCCGGGTGCCACGTGCCTCTCACATTTCAGGGTCAGTTAGCATCCTTGGTTGGACCCAGCAAGGCTCACAACCTAGCCAGGCTGAGCATGGGCCAGGGATGCGTCGGAATGAAATGTCCCCTCGTTCCCCTCTTCATTCATTCTGTCAGTCAGTGAGACTTCACTAAGCATCCCTTGAATGTTCTGCCCAGTGTCTGGCCCATCCAGCCTTTGCCTGCCAAAGGCCCCCACCACAGCCTTTGCCTGGCAAGAGAGGACAATGTCATAATTACACAGTTAGTTGTTTCATTAGAGCAAAGATACGTGCCACCGAGGAAGGTCAGGGCTCTGCCAGCCCCTATCGGGCACAAACCAAGGCTGGGAGCGGGGAAGGCTGCTTCTCGGGGCTGACATCCCAGCGGAGCAGGTGAGTGGAATGGGAGAAGACTTCAAGTACAGGACGTGGCCTGGGTGGCAGCTCGGCTCTCACTGGGGTGGAAAGGCAGCTTGTGTGGCTGGAGCTGGCGCAGGAGAGGAATGGAGTTGGGGGTGAGAGGTGCCAGGCCTCATGGGTTGGCACCTGCCTCATGCCCAGGCCCTTCCATATAGAACTAGGGCTACTGTAATTGTCTTTACTTTCTCTATTACCCTTTGAGAGCAAGTGGGAAAGTGAACATTAAGAACCCCCATTCCTCCCCAGCTACCTGGGTTTGGGTAAGTCCTCCAATAAGCATTCATGCCACCACACCGTGAGTTTGGGCAGCTGTCTGCACTTGACAGTGTGCTCACTGTTCTGTTTGACCCCCACAACCACCTGGAGGAAGGAAAGGAGAGTGGGCATCAGGCCTCTGTGCAGCAGAGAAAACAGGCCTTCCCAGCGTCACGCCTTTGGTACCAGATGAGGTTCAGGCCTTCCTCGCATGGTGACCTTTTCTCCTCCTACGATACACTCAGTAGCTACGGAGTCTCTGGTTTGTGCAGCACATCCAGATAAAGAGCTACTCAGTCTCTGGCATTACGTGACGTAACCAGGGTAACAGCTGGCAGGTAAAAAGCTCAGTGTCATTGCTCAGGACACAGTGGCTGCCATCATTGTCATCATAACCATCATCGTTACTCCTGCACTTGCTTCTTTCTGAGCACTTGTGCTCCTGGCACCGTGCCAGGCAGTGGGAGGCAGAGAGGTGTGGGACGTGTCCCTGGATCCTGAGGAACTTATGACCCAGCAGCGGAGGCGGTTACCTAGTGACCTGAGGCAGCAAAGAGGGAGCCAGGCTGGGGCAGGCATGGCAGGGGAAGCCCTGAGGAGATGGAATTCGAGAGGCACTTTGATGGCAACTTTGAACCTCAGAAATGAGAGTGGGCGAGGGACACCTAACATAGTTAGTGGTGCGTGTCCCTGGGCTGCAGTGGATGGGCCCCGGGGGTGCTATCTGCCCTGGTTAGGAGGGAAAGGAGCTAAGGAGCCGGGCAGTCTGGGTGGTGAAGGAAGGGGCGTGAGGGGCCTTCCTCCGCCGGGTCCCGTGCTGCTGCGCCTTTATCAGGGCGCTGCAGATCTTGACAATCTCCACTGCCTTTCTGAAGCCAGGCTTCTCGGAGCACAGGCCTGTCACTCTTGAAGAGATAAGGCAGCCCTTGCAGGTCATGCGGCTGAAACTGTTGGTGACCAAGCAGATGGCCAGCTCAGAGGAGGCCCCACCAGCATCTGCTGACCACCTTCCTTGGGCTGCTCTGAGCAGGGTAGGGGAAGGAAGAGGGCAGAAAAAGCAGTGAGAATGACAGACAAAGCCCCTCATGTTTCTGCTGTGCTTTTATGGTTTGCACAGCGCTTTTATTCCCGTTCTCGGCATGAACAGGAAATATGGGGCCTTGGAGCTGGCCCGGGATCCTCAAGCCATCACTCACTGGCACTGTGATGATGGGCAGGTGACATCTCCTCTCCGAGCCTCAGTTTCCTCATCTGTCTAACAGAAGCAGCAACACTGTCTCTTTTTTTTTGAGCTCAGTGTCCATCCAGTCTGTTGCCACCGTCCTCCTGGCTCTGCTCCCTCCCAGTTGCTGCCCCTTTCCCCAGAGGGCACCACCTTTGTACCGCACCAGACGCCGGGCCTTTGCCAGGCTGAGAGTTGAGTCAGACCTCAGTCCACCAACATGCTGCTGGGGCGGATGGGCCCAGACAGCCAGAGGATTCTTGTCCCGACTCCCATCCGACAGGCAGCGTTTGCCAGGCCCAGCAGAGGCTGGGAGGGAAGGAGGGCCAGGAGGAGGGGAGCTCCTGAAGAGGAGGCTCCAATTTTGCCAGCAAAGGCTTTTGTGCTCTGTGCTGCCAGGCC
This sequence comes from Carollia perspicillata, assembly GCA_004027735.1. Taxonomy (NCBI): domain Eukaryota; kingdom Metazoa; phylum Chordata; class Mammalia; order Chiroptera; family Phyllostomidae; genus Carollia; species Carollia perspicillata. The sequence continues at coordinate 937 of PVKM010037691.1, read as the reverse complement.
AGGGCAGGCAGCTCTGCCAAGGAGGAGACTGGCCTCCAACAACAATGTTTTTCCCTGGGTTTTCCAGAAGGCATCAGCTGCTTTCTGATTCAAACCATCAGGAGCAGGCTTACATGTGCTGAGTCTCCAAATGCCTGTTTGAAGATAACTGTTCTCCGGGCCAGACAAGAGCTGGCCTGGACGGGGCTTTAGCCAACAGACCCCTGTCGTCCAGGCTGGGTCCTTAGCTGGCACCCTCCCCGGGGCACTCTAGCTGACGGTCACTCCACCCACACCCATGAGGGCCCACCACGTGCCAGGAACCTTTAGGGTGGTCATCCTAGCTGTTCCTGTGGTTCACAGTGAGCACGTGTCACATGCCAGCAGCTCTGCTGAGTACTTGACATTCATTGTCTCTTGGTCACCTACCATTATTCCGTTCCACAGGAGAGAGCCGTGAGGCTCAGCAAGGAGAAGAGACCTGGCCTAGTCCTGGCTGGGTGGCTCGGTTAGTTGGATTGTTGTCACGAACACCAAAAGGTTGCGGGTTTGATTCCCAGTCAGGACACATACCTGGGTTGTGGATTCGATCTCCAGTCAGGGTGCATACAGGGGGCATCCAATCAATGTTTCTCACGTCGATGTTGTTCTCTCTCTAAAAAATCAATAAACATATTCTTGGGTGATGGTTTTTTTTTTAAAGTGTTCTTCCCTCTGTTTGATGAACCTCTATTTAATAGAGAGAGAGAGAGACCTTACCTAAAGCCCCCCAGCCGAAGTGAGGAGAGGGGCTTCCGCCCTGGGTCTGCCTGCAGGCCCTGCCTCCAGGGCTCCGCCGTCCCGCAAATAAAAGACGGAAGGCCCACACCTCACACCCACTAAAATCAAAAAGTCCAAGAACTAGACAGGACTCGGAGACCCTCATGCACCACGGGCTACCACAGTTAAACACAGTCAC
>PVKM010037690.1:0-14363 GCA_004027735.1 Carollia perspicillata | reverse complement strand
TCTAATAGGCTGGGTAAACCAGAAACTTGCAGAGCGGCAGCCATCTGAGCTTAGACCCTTGTCCTGTGTTATTTGATCTCTGTCTGTGAAGTTTCACTATAATGAAATCCTTGTCCTGCAGTGGGTATGTGGAGTGTGGCAGGGTGCTGGTGCTAGTAGAGGTATTGGTGGTGTGTAGGTTGGGATGTTTTAAAAGCCCGTGGCCCTGTTCCTGCACATTTTTTCTTTACATCAATTGGCAAAACACAGGGCTTTACTGTGGATTTTTCTGGTCAATGTAAGTGCCCTCACTAATAGCATGACACATTTTTTTATGTTCTATCTTACTGCTGGGCCTTTGCACTTACTGACCTCTCGGCAGAAATTAATATTCTCCCCTCTTATTTGAATCTCAAGAAAGTATACCATCTCCAAGATAAATGTGGTGCCTCTCTAGTGAAGTTTCACAACAGCCAATAACTCACCAACAAAGGACTTGTTACATTGTACTCCTCACTAGAGCAAGCCCCGCGAGGGGGGACATGAAGTTTGCCTTGTTCATATGCAGCACTTTTTTGTACATGTTCTATAAAAATTTGTTGACAGAATGAGTAGATTTATGCGTTTGCAAATGTGGGGTTAATAGGAAGGAAAAGGTTTGGGTCTATATAAAACATTGGAAAGATGGATGATCCAAATAAGGCATAGCAACAAGCTCATCAACAAAGACATTTATGTTTTGTATAAAGGCTAAGAACCCGTCCACCCATGGCCTTATGTTTTGGGGCAAGATCAGTAATAAAGGGCAGGTGCTTATGTTTATGGACACACAGCTCTTGGCTTGCTCTAGCTGGCTGAGCACAGCTACCTTGAAAATGGAACCTCCGTGCCTGCCTCCTGTCCCCACTTCTGTGATCATTCCCTACCAAGAGGCCCATGGCTGGTAAGAATCTTAGCAAGCAACACCAGCCATCATTCAATCTATAGTCTGGATTCCCCAGCTCTCATCATGATCTAGTGTAGAGTGGTGGGATCAGGGATGAACTGCTGGAATGGAAGGAACAGACTAGAAGGAGAAAGGGGATAAAACAAAAGTGTCTGTTGAGTTCTACTTCAATCATAACCCTCAACCACCACACTCTGTCCCGCAGTTTCCGGGCTTAAGAGAGTGATAAGAAGAAATCCAAGAGACAGAAAGATGGAGAGGAGAAACCAAGTCACAGATGAAGGGAAGTTGCAGGACTACTTCCTCTCTTCCTTGCCAATGCTAGGAAAATAAAGGAGAAAGGAGATGGGGTAGAGGGAGGAGTAATGTTACCCAGTGCCCCTCTTCCATACTCTTTGCACTACGGGGACCTCATGCCATATTGCTGACTCTCGATCGACTCCCCCCCCAACCCCCCACCTCCAATTCCTGTAAAAGCAGTGAGGTCTACTCTCAGTCTGTGGAAGATGAGGAAGTCCTTCCCCTTCCTGAGAAACGGGCTATTGGAAGGAAAAAGGTCCTTCCCCTGCAGTGGAAAGGTACCATGTTTATTTCCTTGATTGCCTGGACCCATCACTGCACCTGGTGATTGTGGTTGAAGTCATCATCTCTGATGGGTTCTTTGAGGACCTCCTGCATATGTTATGAAATTTCCAATGACTATGCGACCTTTGAGAGGACAACTCAGTTGTAAATTGTGTGTGTGTTTGGGGTACATCAATGAAAAGCAGGCCCAACTTTGTTTGAAATACATATATTTATTATTCAATATATTACCATTACATATTTATACAATTTATAAATGGTGCATACACAGCACTAATGATGGGCTGAGAAGCTGGAACTTAAGGCAAGGTCAATCTCATTCAACAAGTCTTAGAGAGTCACCGCTGAACAAGGGTACTGGAGTGGAGATTAGGAGGAGAAACTGAGATAGGAAAAGGAAGGCTAAGTAAGATCTGGTGTGTTCTCCAGAAATTTGCCATTGAGTTCAGAGAGAGAAAACAAAATAAATGACTGTCGTAGCACATAGACAAAAGTGGACAGGAGCTCAGCATCTGGGAGAATCTGCTTTGTCAGAGCAAATGGTAAGTGAAGGCTTTCTGGAGCTCAGTTGGCTTAGGTGGCCCTAAAGTCACTGACTTGACTGCTAAGAATCATTTCCCTAACAGGTAGTTTCTGGGGGCGGGGATGGGGTTTGGTGGGGGGCAAGATGCAGGGAGGAGTTGTTTAACCTTTTTTGTGTTTGTTTTTTCCTTACTTGTAGACCTCGTTTACTAAGCATTTTATTGTAAAACATAGTCATTACATTTCATTTCCTATTAACAGTTAATATTAACATGAGCACTTGCTACATACTGAGCAGAGTACTTTTTATATATAACTCATTTAGTCCTCATAAAGCAGATCCTGCTACTCTCCCCATATATAAAAGTGGAGGAAACTGAGGCACAGAGAAGTTGTCACTTGTGTAAGTTTATCCAGCTGGTCAATAGAATATTGGTGATATGAACCCAGGTTGTCTGATCTTTGAAGTCCAGACTGTTAACCATGATGCAATTCTGACTCGTAATATAATCTAAAACACCATCCAAAGGCTATTTTTATATCCTATGTTCTCTTCTATTTTAATTTTAGCTGCTCTTCAGTTCTCTAGTTTATAAACAGTATAAAATACAGATTAGTAGGAATATAATGTTTCCATATTCTACTTTTAAGTATTGTTGCAAGAAATTAAATAAGATACTATATACAAAGTCCCTAGCAGAGAACCTGGCACATAGGTTCTTACTAGACGGTCATGTCTGAAAAATGTAATAACTCACAGATCATTAAACACAACTTGTTCGGTTAATGAAATCTTTCAAAATATAGGATGGGGTGGAAACATAACCAAAGAAGTATATTTTTGAAAAATGTTGAGAACTGTTACCTTAGCGATCCCTAAATGCTACCTATTGGCTGAGAGATTGGGATGCTATTTTCCTATTCCTTCTCTGAGGAGATGGTTTTGGCCAAAAACTTTTAAATGCTCAATAATTATTTGCTTTACCCATTGGCAGTCCTTTGGCCAAGAGTTACAAGATTATTAATCGATTCATCAGCAGTATTTCCTTACACCCATGCTATTGTTTGGAATTCCCTCATGGAGCTTAGGAAAAAGCCAATCTGTTGCAAGCAAATGTTTTGAAGGCATCTGATAAGAAAAGCACATGTGAGAGAGATAAAGTGAAGAGACATACCCCAAACCAACAAATGTGGCTGGGCTGCTGGGTCTGAACTGATTGATTGATTTGTTAATTAATTTATGATGGCGCAAAAATAATTACAAGCTACTGTTTGTCAGCCAAATCACTTGTGATGAAGTCAAAGGTTCACATCTGTGTGCATGTCCCAAGGATCAATGCATCAAATTAGCTCTGTTGGCTCTTTTCCCACTAAAAGCTAACATGTGTCATCAATATTCCAGCATTTGCGTGTGTAAACTAATTGATTGAACATTCATGCTACATTAACATGTGGTTTGTATTATATGGGGTACCATTTATAAACATCTTCGGTGCCAGAAAAATGAATAGACTCACCTAAGATAATTAATATCTTATTGGAAAAATAAAATGGCAATTTAATGTTATTCCTTCTACTTATGGATAAAAAAGCATTGCTGTGTCTTCAAAAGTCTTGGTCATTGTTGTATGGCACAGTACATACAGTAAGTCCTCACTTAACATCCTCCGGAGGGTCTTAGAAACTGTGACATGAGCGGAATGAAGAATAATGAAAGCAATTTCACCAGAGGCTAACTGAGATAAACAAGAGTTAAGTTCCTGGGGTATATTTCATCACCAAACTTCTAAGTAAAGACCCAACACACTTCTAATATTCAACACTGAAATAAATGTGAGCTGTACACACATTTAAGAAAGATGAATAAAAGAACAAGCAAGATAATTTTTCCAACCCCATTACTCTAGTGCAGGGTCACAGGCGGTCAGAGACTGTCCCGGCAGCTCAGGGCACCAGGCAGGAACCCACCCTGGACAGGACGCCCTTCCTTCACAAGGCGCATCACACCCACGCCCACTCAGCCCGGGGCAGTTAGACTCGCCCATTCACCACACATGCGCATCTTTGGGAGGAAACCAGAGTACCCGGAGAAAGCCCGTGCAGACAGACGTGGAGAGAACGTGCCAATGCCACATAGACGGTAGCCCCGGGAGGGAATCAATTTTTTGCCCTAGTCAACATCATAACAAAACAGCGTTGTACAAAATGACATTATTCAAGGACATGCTGTATTCTATAATTCCACCAAAGCGCAAATCTGAGGAAATTTTGCAGAGAAGTTTGTGTGAGGTTGTTCAGGGCTGTCAAGTACAGCAAACCACCTGTGATTCTAAGAAAATCAGTGTTTATTGTCCTCTACAAGGAATGCTACAATGTATATGATGTGATTTTTAGTCTCAAACACGCCCCCAGGTGAGGGCCCAAATGTAAGAAATATAAGTTCAGTTCCCTCTGCGTAATGTCCACCAGGTTAGCTGTCAGCCTCAGCATTAACCTTGAAATCAAGTGAGAGCAGCTCTAGACAGCTTCAAGCCAGGGGCTCTGCTTGGAAGGGAGAACAATTCCCCCGGTTGTAGCAGTGACTGGAGTTTTCGGAAGCGAAAGAAATGATCCACAATCGATTTTTTGTCTCATGTCCCTCTACTATCATTTCATGTTAAACATCTGAAAAGAAGCATGGGAGGGGCGAAGGAAACGAAAGCAATTGCTGTATCACTCCTTTCTGCCAGATGTGAACGCGCATCTTAGAGACGGGGCCAGGAGCTAGCTAAGAGGGTTCTATTATTTGGCAGGGGATGTGAGACTATTCTCCCCAAGGGAAAGGGGACACAGAGGTAGGGGCGGGTGGCCCTCCACTCTCTGAAGACTGGGCTGCGGAGTCTGTGACACTCGAGCATTCGGCGCTGGCCTCGGCAGCCATGGTCTCCGTTTTCATTCTGACACCGACTTAATACCAGTTGAAACAGGACCTAGTCCAAACAGATGAGTTTTTCTTCATCTTACGTCCGTCTCAAAATCATTTAGAAGCAAATACTTCTTAACAAGAGCGTGAGTACTGTTCTGTTCACTTCCCCAAAGACCCATGTTTCTCCACATTCCGCCCACTTCATTTCAGGTTTCGGTGCTCCCAGCACGTTGCTCGATGCCTTCACCCGGCCGCTGTGGGCGAGAACGCCAGTCCACACCAGGGCCTTTCCCGTCATTGCAGTCAAAGTAACACATGTGGAAAAATCATTGAAACCCTGAGGACAAATAACCTCGTACATGAAACTTACTTCGTCAAAATTAAGAAACCTAACCAAATTTCAGTTACTTACTTCAGTTACCTTGCTTTGGTCATTTATCCCCAAGGTACATCAGCCTTTTCCAGATTCCCTAACTTATCAGACCCCAGAGTGCACGCACCTTAACACAGTCATGACACCACAGGCGGGGTTAAGAAAGTCGGAGGGGGTGGTTGCCCACGAGGATGGTCCCTTTGTCCACTGCCTTGCCCTGTGGTCCTGACCATGAGATGGTTTACTCGAAGGGAAATACCCCTTTGCTGCTTTTGCTTCGGGGCCTTCATCCCACTCTCAGCCTCAGCTTTAAAACTTGCTGCTAATTTCACCCTGATTCCCACGTGCTTCCAACTCACTTAGGTTTTACCTTGGAAAGGGCAGCGTCGTGATGTGTAACCCAGGCCACAAATCAGGATCCTGTCACCATTGATCGACTCAGGACTTCAGCATCCATTGAAATCACTGTCCCCATCAGTAAAAAGGGGTAGCAACAGCCTAGACGCCATTGAACAGTTATTCATTCAGGGCCTTTTATGTGTAAAATGCTGTCTAACTTGGTAAACGAGACCTGGTCCCCATTCTCTTGAGGCTTATAGTGTTTTTGGTTGCACACCTGAGGAACTAAATAATACAAGACAAATCTTATATCCATACATAATAAATGTCATATAACAAGGTAGGTTCATTTGTACTGGAACATTTATACAGCCTATATACCACACAAAAACGTACCACATGTGCTAGGGTGCTTTAATTCAATACTTGCTAATGATATTGTTCCTTCTAACAATCCTGAAAATAAGAGGAAAAAATCCTACTTAGAATATAATGTGCTATCCATCATATTATGTGAGAAGCTAAATCTTTCTCATTATAATACGTGCTACATGTGAGTTAAAATGATAACTTCATCAAGAATTATTAAAATTTGAGTCTTCTGAGGGACAAGTACAAGAGCAAACTTACATCAGTGAAAAACTGAAGAGACGAACTGCAAGGTGGTAAGGCGGCATTTTGGAAATTTTCCTTATTTCATGCCTTCCCATTAAATGTACAAAAGGCGGAGATGGGTTCTGTTATCACCGCAATTGCATGGGATGTTGGTGAGCTGGTAGTGCACTGTTATCTGAAGGATTAATCCCTCTGAGTTTAGCAGGGGAATTTGCAAAGAGCATCATGTAACAGTTGAGACAGGCAGCATTTTTCTCCGTGCCTGGTAGAAATTTACCATTATCTCATGCTCCAAAACACTGGCAAAATTCTGGGAAGCTTTCCTTCACCCACCCATGTTTAACACCAGCAGATAATAATTTGTGTACCCCCGATTCGTTTTGCATTTTACAGTTTTCAAGTCATTTATTATGTTTTATCTCATTGGATCCTCACGAGAGCCCCATGAGGTAAACAGATATCATCAAAACCTGAAAATGGAAACGCTTTGCTTGCCAATTTCTTTCCAAAAAATTTCCCCCAGATGGCTTATGACTATAGCGAGTCTAATTGTCTCGAGGAAAGATGCATGGAATCACATTTCCAAAGAATCCGGCCACCTCCAATCCCAGAGCTGCACCATTCTCAGACCCAGCTCGAGGGTGAGCAAAACAGCCCATTGAACACACAGGGAGGGCTGGGCCCCCCAAAGAGGTCAGGCTTGATGCTGGAGGGGGAGGCAGGTGCAGAGCAGGCCATGGCAAAACACCTGACCATGGTCACAAATCATGTCATAACCCAGGTCATTGACTGAATCTATCACTGGGTCCCAGGGGAGGAGCAGACCACCTTTGGACTTTGCCGATTTCAGGGCTCTTGCGTCCCCTTCCCCTTCTACTAGGGAGTCCACTCCATCAAGTTGCCTTAGCTGAATCCAGTGTCCTCATCTGTAAAGTGGGGCTGGTAATTCCTATTTTACTGACACAGATTGCCTCCTTAAGTACCTGGCAAACACCTGGCAAATAGGAGGACCTCATAATCACTGATTTCTTTTACTCCTACAATCATCATATTTAATGTTTAAAACTCAGCTAACGTGTAACATTAGCCACTGAATCTCAGGAAGCACAAGGAGATACTTCAGGAGGCTTGGCTTTAAAAAAATCTGCTACAATTTGAAATGGAAAACACTGAATCTTTAGGACTCGTTTAGTGTATGCAGTTCTCACAAAACAATGTATCAATTCATAAAGTCGATATGATTATGAAAGCCCCATAGAAAATGCTGGTTACAATCACTTCTCCCATCCTGTGTATGTTTGGAGTACCTACTAAGTGCTCAGGTCCCAGCCTGCAGAACGAGTCACAGCTTGTTTTAGACCCCTTGGGTATGTGTCCTGAACTCGGTATTTACACTGCATTCACCAGGTGCCTCACGGACTCCATCTCATTCATCCTCCCGACAGGTTGGAGCGACAAGTAATGAGTACGATTATCTGCACTCTACAGCTGGCTCTAGCAGCCGCGAGAGGAGCAAATTCATTTGCCAGAGGTCACCAAATCTACATTTCCCAGGATTCAGCCCTGTGCTCATAAACATATCCATTATGTTATAACCTCAGAAAATGAACATAGTGGCGAGAAGTTAAAAAAATAATTGCTTTGTGAATAAAGTCATTTTTAAGAGAGGTGCCCGGTTAAAATGTATGTTAGAAAGTGAGAAATAAAAACTGTTGTTAAAGCTGTCCATTACATGATATGCTAAATCTGTCCCATTATAAAGCATACTAAGTGTAAGTTGAAATAATAATTATCATAACTAACATTTATCAAGTACTTTTTGTACTCATGGGCCTTTGCTAGGCATTTAAAATGCAATAAACCTTAAGATGCATAAAGTTCATGAAATATATATTATAGCTGCATATATTCCTTAACAGAACCTCTTCTGAAAAGAATTTCTGAACTGAAGGTGCATTACCCTGTCTATTTTACAGATTAAAATGCAACAGAAGAAAGTAATTCACTTTCACTAGCCTGGTATATTTTCCTATAACCAAGCTCATTTTCTCAACCCTTCAAAATGCATATTACAAATCAGCATACATGAAATGTCACAAAATAATCTCAAAGAATTAAAAAATCCCGAAAGGTGGTAATTGACATCATTCAGCTATGTTCCAGAAATGCCCTGTCCACAACGTGTGAGCCCCACCTCTCTCTCTGCTGACTAGTCTCAACCCTGGAAACTCAACACCAGCTTTCCCACAGAGAGCAGAGATAGCACTCCTTGAGAACATAACCCTTTGTGTCCAAAAAAGAACTGGAAAACAGGATAGATGGGTGCTTGTGTTTCCTTACCCTATGATTAAATTAACAACCATCTAATCACTATTGAGACATAATCCAAAGAATATTAACTTCTCCAAAGTTTATCAAAGTTCCATTTGTTTTGCAAGCATGTATGTAAAAATAAATCATGGAAAATGAAATAAAAATCATTCACAGGTCGGAAGGTATCTTGGAAAAACGCTGATGTATTTAACCATACTTTCCATACTGTCCATTTTTATTTAAATATGCTAAAATGGTATCACAAATGAAAATGCATCACTCAAGAATATAGGTATGGAAGATGTGCGACTGAAAAAAGTGCAATCTCTGAGAAAACTTGAAATGTTAAAAAAGTGTTAACATTATTTACCAACGTTGAAGTAATTTCTTTCATTCAGACATCATCATCACTACTGTTGTTTTATCACACAAGAACAGATATTTAGTATATCCACATCATTCATTGTACAGGAAATGTCTCAAGTAATGTTAAGGTTAACATTCGCCTATGAAGCTAAGAGTTTTGGAAAGGTGCATTAACTGCCTTAGATAATGAGCGACAAATCTGCAAATGTAAAATCTACATATTTAGCGACATTACAGAGAAAAAAGAAATCCCTCCAAAGCCTTCATTAGTATGAGTATTCCCTGCCTCCAACAGTGGGAGCTGGGTGTGACTCCAGAGTGGACAGAGAGCCTGAGCTGTCCCTGCACCTAGAACACTACATGGAATATAGTAAGTTGTGGATAAATATTTGTTGAATGAAACAAATTTTATAGCTTCTAATTCTGGAAATAGAGGCCATGTAGAGACATCTCAGGAAACTAGTTGATGTGGTTATTATCTGTATCGGTTTCAATTACATTTCTACATTCAATTATACTTCTATTGGAAATAAAACTTGAGATTAAATATAGAATTTTGAGTTTAGATACAGTTTTGCATGGCTGGTTGATTACCATCAAAGTCTAAACATGTTTGTTAGTTTAGGCAAGGGTTTTCTCACATATGTTTTCCGCATTTTAACCAGACTGTTTGGGACGCCTTTGGCTTTTAGTAATGTAAAATATAGATAAAATATTCTAATAGCTGTTGTAGTAGGAAAAAACATTAACGTTAGGATTTTTGGTTGAAAATAATAAACCTAAGTTCACCTCAACTTCTCAAATACTTTAGCGAAAGATTTGCCATAAAAAGTCTGTTCAGTGTATTCATACTTATATTGAAATTTATTGTTAAATATTTTAATTAAAATTTGTAAAAATATAGCATTTGATTTTTTAAATACAGTAAAGAAAGGGATGAATTTGTCACCTTTTTAATATTGTGTTAAACCAAATGATAAAATTACATAAGGTACCCGTTCAATATTTTAACACTCCAGCTTCTCAAAAAAGTAAATTTTATTCAGGAAAAATAAAAAGTACATTAAAATTGAGTAGATTAATTGGTGCTCAATCAAGACTCACCTTTGTGCCTTAGATAAAAGAGACCCAGTTCAATTTGTATGTTTACACGCCCACTTGCTTTCACTAATATTTACAAGACGATGAGAATTTCAAGTCTCATGACCGGCACCTTGTTTTTCAAATTAATTTTATGGTTTAACATCTAAATAATTACTCTTCATGACTAAGGTAAATTCACAAGCGTTCTCTCGCCTGCTTCTAGATGGGATTGAAGGGTTAGACTCACGAAATTCAGAGAAAAAGTGTCTGATGCGCACTGGGCACCCTGGTGTTCCAAGCAGTTAACAAAGAAGTTCTAATAAGTCTCACAGAGAGCTTTAAAAAGCAGTAAAAAATGAAATGGAGGATACAAAAAAAATTTTGAATTTTATTTTCCAGTGGTTCAAAAGGAAACTATAGCATCATTGACAATCATTAATGAAACAGTGCTATTTATCTGATACATCATTAATACTTACGAGTGGTGTTTTGAATAATGTGAAAGAACGTTAGCACAACTCTAAATATAGTCAACCAACTGTAACTTAAACTGTTCACACGATTTTTCCCTAAAAATAGTTACAGGCAAAATAATCTAAAGAGGTAAAACATATGCATCATTTAAAAAACTACATGTATGTAGATGATATTTAACACACACACACATACACAACAGAGTTTACTCTTCTTGTACTTGTTTATTTTTAGCTGTCTCAATAAAATGGTTTTCCTCCCTCTGTTTTACTAAAACATGCCTATCTAGGAAGGAAAACAGATGTAGAATTGGACAACTACGTCTTGTTTGGGTTTTTTCCCTGTCAAGTAGAATTTATGATCATTGTCACACAGTAAGAGAATCTAAATGAAACAGACAATAAGTCAGGAAGCAATTGCCGGGCCCTTTAACACTGCAGCTTTGGAATTCAGGATTTGGTTACTAAAATTTCATTTGATTAAACCAAATAAGGATACGATATCCTTTCTTACACAAAAACCCCAGAGTAACTGTAAAAATAAAAGAAACAGTGTCATGGCGAGAGAAGAGTCACAATGAGCTAGTTCGTAAGAGCCTTAAAACACCTTTCGAAAGGATTCCTTCAATCCAAAATAGAGGAGTACCGGCAAAGCAGCTCCCACGCACCTCCCTCTCTCCCAATGTATTACTAGTGATAAGCAATCATTTAGTTTAATTAATCATGTTTTCCACAAAGCATCTGTCATTCCAAGTTTGCAATGACACACTAAATATCAATCTCTCAGACATGTTCCCCAAATTAACAAAATTTATTACAACCAAATTGTCCTTAATAAGAAACTTACATATCATTCATGTAACCTGATAAAGAATAAATATAATCTATCCAAAACTTTGTACTTAACATTTTACCTCTAAACCTGTCTCTGTACATATTCTGCATCCTCTCAGACAAGAAAATAATGTAATTTTAACATATAAATAATCAGCTTACACAAATCCTTCACAGTAATATTCACAACACACTTCTCTTCAGAAGCTATGACTTCTCCATGCAAAACTAGAATGATGAAATTTAACAGTAAAATATTTACAGTGATTATCTCAACTGTACCCATATGGATCCCAATTTTAAAGTAAAAATTTTTAGCATAAAACCTATACCTTTTCCAACAGAAAAATGTTTCAGTTAGTAAAAATACTGATTTTAGAACTCACTTCTGGCAACAGCCTAGAATAATAATTGTTCAGACACACAGTAACTGTTAAAACATCACTTCTAGGTCTCCGTACAGTCACATCAAGCAAATCCGTTACATAAACATTTTGCAATATCTGTCAGTTATTTCAAGAGTTCATTGCACCCATAGACACACAGAGTGCTAAGTCTAGTGGGAGATACAACCACAAATGAAAATCTGCCACTGTAGAGTTTGATATCGCTTTGCAATAAAATGATTGAGAGAAAGAGAAAGGAAGGGAGGCAGGCTTCTGTCTCTCCTTGAGGAACTGGCCTTTCTTTCTGAGACAGACAGTGTTCAAAACAGCAACAAGTAGCAGCGGCAGAAAAGTTTCCCTGCAGCTCACACATTGCACGCTAACGAGAACGCGCACAAGAAGTGCAGCGTGCGGTGCCGCCTCTCTGTACCCTGGGCTCTCAGGAAGATCCTAGCAGCAACAGCGTAACGGCCACCTTTCGAGAAACCCTCTTGCCCAGCTAGCAGTGCCAGGAGCCAGGACTACTCGGAAGGCGCTCCCTTCCCTCTGGGCACTGGGGGTGGGCTGACCACAGGGCTGGCCATACCCCTCCCCACCTAGAATAAAGTGCCCATTGTCTCACACTGTACTAATTGTGAGAAAACAGCCTGTGCGGTAAGCATAATAATTATCAAAGCAGGCAAGCAAAAGGACTCAAGACATAAATGAAAGGGGCATAAGGAAAGAGAGAAAGAAAGAAGAAAGAAAAAGAGAAAAAGAAAGGAAAGAAAGAGAGAGAGAGAAAGAAAGATGTTCAGATGAATTAACCCAAGAATGAATTTAATATTCATACTTGGAATTGTTGCCTGCAGATTTTCCCATTCATGTCACGACTATTGTGTACAAGAGACCATTGTCCACACACCAGAAATCAGTAGATTGAAATTTTTCATGTAGTACTTTTTTTGATGTGAAAGGTTTTCTTTCCCAAAACTGCCTCTTATCCCAGCATTCTGATTGAAGCAAGTTACGACTTCTCTCCTCCCAATATTATTTTTAAAGTTGAATCACAGGATTCATCAATATCCTGAATTTTCATGCTTTTTTCCCCTCTTCCCCAAATTTGCAGCTGAACAAATATGGGAATAAAAAAAAAAGCAACAACAAACTCACACACATTTGCCCAACCAAAGAAAAATAATGAACTGAATATGCATATCCTCATTAACTAAATTTAATTACGCTGAGTGGCATAGTAATCAGTGGTTGCTCCAGTTACAGTATTCATTGAAAGGGAGGTGGATTCCAAATTAAGGCGAAGCGTGGGGGACAGTCGCATACTGATGAGGGAACCACACACAACATGATACAATACACTATCAAAATCGTTATTCAGAGCAGCCGAAGAAAGGAGTACATTACTCTGTTTTAAGACCAATACAAGAACAATTAGCCAAGAAGGCTCCAGTCCCCCACTGACTGCCCCACCTCCATACATTTCACACAGGCCAGCCTGGGGCCGAGACCGTACCGTTTGCATTTTTCTTTTTTTAAAAAAGTGAACAACAACTCACACTGCCTTTCTTTTCAAAAAGAAGGCCTATGTCCCTGGCCACAATAGCATGGAAATCCTATCTAGCACACTGGTGCGCGGAGGCACCCCAGGCTCCCACAACTTGAGCTTGAACTTTCCGCAGGCAGCGAACTTTATAACACGTGCATGGAACAATAAAGGAGGAGCTCAAACAAAAGGAGGGGGGCAGTTCTGGGGGGTGGGTGGGAAAAATGTTATCAGGCTAAACTTACCATCCACCAGGTCCTGGCTGACATGTCATAACATAGCTGCCATTTTATGGAGCTGTCCGATGTTTTCCCAGCCATTATGCTGTCAGCAATCTTCATCAGATGCAGCTCAATGGAAGATAAGACACCTAATCAAGGAAACATCGGCGGTTGCTTTCTGGACTACATGTAGGCCAATCCTTATCACACTGCATCATGGGAAAGCTCCTGTATTAGCAGGAGGAACTGCAACCTCACAGATAGAAAGACAAGGATCAGTTCTTTTAGCTTTTTTTTTTTTTTTTTTTGGTCTGAAGGGATTGGTGAAAGTAGCTAGCGTTCTTTGTGTATCATGTGTACAAGAGTTAAGTATCTTGCAAGTGGGCGGCTAACTGCTTTGCTGGGCTATGCAGACTAAAGTTTATTTGCATTCTTCTCTGTTGTATATTGTTTGACATGGTCCATGGTCCTTGCTGAGCAGATGAAGGGAGGGGAGGGGTGGGAAGGACTGAGGGGAGAGGGAGCTGTAATTGCTCAGAATTAATATCTCCCCCAACAAAGACATAACAGTTTCATTGACACAGTCAGAACATGGTTCAGATGTCACTGCACACATGGGTGCGCGGGTGTGCGTGCACACACTCACACACACTCACACACAGAGTAGAACACACAGGTAGCAGCTGCAGCTGGATTCAGCCGAGGTTGCCAAAGGCTACAAACTCCATTCTCATGCTGGACATATGGAAGCAGTTTAACTCTTTGAAATCACTGTTCGAGAAGAGCCCTGCCGTCTGCAAGGGAAAATCAGCCTGGAGAAGAGTTTCTCAGTCGGGAGGCATGGGGCCTGATGCTCACTGCCTTCTGAAGATGGCCTAGAGAC
>PVKM010037689.1:0-14365 GCA_004027735.1 Carollia perspicillata | reverse complement strand
TCTGTACCTTCTCCCCACCCTCTCCTCCCACTCCCCTGTTGCTAACCTTCCACGTGATCTCCATTTCTGTGGCTCTGCTCCTGTTTTAGGTGACCGCTTAGTCTGCTTTTGTTTTAGGTGTGGATGTTAATATCTGTAAATTTGCTGTCCTTTTACTGTTCATATTTTTATCTTCTTTTTCTTAGATAAGTCCCTTTAACATTTCATAAAATAAGGGCTTGATGATGATGAACTCCTTGAACTTGATCTTATCTGAGAAGCACTTTATCTGCCCATCCATTCTAAATGAAAGTTTTGCTGGATAGAGCAGTCTTGGATGTAGGTCCTTGTGTTTCATGACTTGGAGTACTTCTTTCCAGCCCATTCTTGTTTTCAAGGTCTCTTTTGAGAAATCAGCTGACAGTCTGATGGGAACTCCTTTGTAGGTAACTGTCTTCTTTTGCTGCTTCTAGAATTCTCTCCTTCATTTTAATCTTGGCTAATGTAATTATGATGTGCCTTGGTGTGCTCCTCTTTGGGTCCACCTTCTTTGGGACTCTCTGGACTTCCTGGAAGTCTATTTCCTTTGCCAGATTGGGGAAGCTCTCCTTTACTATTTGTTCAAATAAGTTTTCCACTTGTTGCTCTTCCTCTTCCCCTTCTGGTACTCCTATAATTCGGAGGTTGGAACGTTTAAAGATGTCCTGGAGGTTCCTAAGCCTCTCCTCATTTTTTTGAATTCTTGTTTCTTCCTACTCTTCTGCTTGGTTGTTTGTTTCTTCCTTCTGGTCCACTCCATTGATTTGAGTCCCAGTTTTCTTCCCATCACTGCTGGTTCCCTGTGCATTTTCCTTCATTTCACTTATGAATGCCTTCATTTGTTCATCTCATTTGTGACCAAAATCAACCAGTTCTGTGAGCATCCTGATTAACAGTGCTTGGAACTGTGCATCTGATAGGTTGGCTATCTCCTGCTTGCTTAAAAGTCTTGGCTCTGGGACTCTGAGCTTTTCTTCTGTTTGAGTCATTTTTGTTCAGGTGGCGCCTGTTACATATGGGTGGCAGAGCCTTAGGTGTTCACCAGGGCGGGGCAGCCTAGTCGCCAAGTTGTGACACTGTCTGTGGGGGCGGGGTCAGAGAGGGAACAATGACACCTGTTCCGCGCTCTCTTGAATTTGCGTCCCCTCTGCTGCCTCCCACAAGCAAACTGGGCCCCCCGGCACTGGTTCCCAGGTGGGAGGACCTATGCACACTCTGGGACCTTGCGGGTCTCCCCAGCGACCTCTCCTGTGAAGCTGGGAGCCTCTCCCGGCACCTTTTCGATGGGTGTTTTTAGGCTTTATTGCCCGTCGCTGGGGCCCTGGGCTGTGCAGTCCGTCTCACTGCCCGCTCTTGCCTAATTTATCTGCACGTGAATGTGTGTCCACGGTTGGCCGACTACCCTGCGTGTCTTGTGTGCTCTGCTCGTTTCCTCCCCGCATCTGGGGTCTGCAAGCTCCACGCCACCTACGCCGCCTGGCACTCCCAAGCCTGGCAGCCACCACATTTTCCTGCCGCTTTCCCTCTCCCCTGGCTGCCAACTCTGCCCCTCTTACTGGTCTGGTGGAATGGTTGTTGGACTTCATAGTTCAATTTTCTGTGTTCTGGTTGTGTTATTGTTTATAAATATTTGTTGTCCTTAATCTTGGTTGTGAGAGGAGGTACAGTGTTTCCACCTACGCCTCCACCTTGGCCGGAAGTCTAAGGAGAGAATCTTAAAAGCAACAAGAGAAAAGCAGAGTGTTACCTACAAATGAGTTCCCATAAGACTGTCAGCTGATTTCTCAAATCTTTCAGGCAAGAAGGTGCTGGAAAGAAGTATTCACAGTCATGAAAGGCAAGCACCTACATCCAAGATTACTCCATCTATCAAAGCTATCATTTACAATAGAAGGACAGATAAAGTGCTTCCCAGAAAAGGTCAATTTCAAGGAGTTCATTACAACCAAACCCTTATTATATGAAATGTTAAACGTACTTACCTAAGAAAAAGAAGGTCAAAACGATGAACCATAAAATGACAACAAACACCTATCAAAAACTGAACCTAAAGAAGAACAAAAATAAACTAAGCAAATAACTGGAACAGGAACAGATCCACAGAAATGAAGATCACATGGAGGGTTATCAGTGGGGAGGGTGAGGGGGAGAATGGCGAAAAGGTACAGGGAATAAGAAGCATAATTTGTAGACACAAAATAGACAGGAGGAGGTTAAGAATAGTATAGGAAATGGAGAAGCCAAAGACCTTATATGTCCAACCCATGGACATGAAGTAAGTATGGGTGGCAGGGGAATGGAGGAGGGTAGGTGGGTGCAGGGGGAGACAGTTTTAAGTTTTTTTGTTTTCAAAATTAGTACTTTTTACTGGAAACAACTTGACCAAAAACTCTGTCACAGAATTTTGAGACCTATTAAAAAAAATTTAATGAGAAAAATAAAAAGAATGTCCCTGATCTAGAACCCTTACTAGCAAGTTCACCAAATGTTGAAGAAAGAAATAATTCCAACCTATACACACTCTTGTTCAGAGGACAAAAAAGAGAGAATGCTTCTCAGTTCATCTTAATGAGACTAGCATAATCTTGACACCAAAACTGGACTGGAAGAAGATGAGAAAATTATAGAGTAATCTTACTGATGAACATAAATGCAAAAACAACCTGAGTCTAGGAGAACAAAAGAGTATAATACATCATTACTAGGTAGGGTTTTTTCCAGGAATGGATGCATGGTTTAAATATTGGAAAATAAATTCACATAATTCACTGTGCTTAAAAATTAAGAGAAAAATTGAATGATGATCTCAAAAGGTGCAGAAAAAGTATAAAATTCATTTATGATGAAACAAGCCAGGAACAGAAAGGAACTTCCTTAGTCCAGTAAACATATCTACCAAAAATAAAAGCCTACATAAAACCTGCTACCTAAGAGGAACCAAACAAGGATGATGCCCAGTAGTAACATTTCTGTTTAACTTTGTAATGGAGTTCCTACCCAGAGTAGTAAGCCCTCTTTCACCACCAACACCTACAAAAAAAGAAGAAAGAAAAGGTATAAATGAAAGGATTGAAAAGTGAAAACCCAAAATTGCCATTAATTACAGATGATATGATTGTGTACATGGAAAATGAAAAAATATTATAGGTAAATTATTGATATTAAGAAAGTTGCCAACTCCTGGTTGGCTCAGTTGGTTGGAGTGTCATCCCATACACCAGAAAGGTTATGGATTCAAATCCCAGTCAGGGCACATACCCAGGTTGCAGAGTCAATCGCCAGTTGGGGTATATACAGGAGGCAACTGATTAATGTTTCTGTCTCACATTGATGTTTTTCTTTCACATCAGTGTTTTTTTTCTCTCCACCCCCCACCCCCACAATGTCTCTCTCTCCCTTTCTTCCCTTCCCTCGACTCACTTCCTCCCTCCCTCTCTCTGAAAACCAATAAAAAAAGTTTTGCAAGATTGTTGGACTCAAATCAATGTAATAAAATTATTTTAACTATGGAGTAGAAACAAAGTAAGAAAAGAAAAACATTTTAATTTTTTATACTGGAAAAAAGAAATACAGTGGATTCTTGTTTTTCACTGTAATTATGTTCCATAAAGTTGCTATAAACACCAAATTAGTGAATACGGAATCACTGTTCCTGGGAGAAATACAGATTCCTACAAGCCCCTGGTCACGTTTTCATCAACCAATCAATATATAACCTTGCTTTATGTGTGTTTCAGTATAAAGATACCTTATTATAGATATATATATATTTTTTAATGTATTGTTGATTCATAACATTGACCTCACAGCAGAAGAACGATAATGCCTAAACAAAGTTTAGTACAAGTAATTTCTTAGTAAGGCGCATCACAGCCTTCTTGTGCTTAAAAACCTAGACAGAACTTCAATACTAAGCTTGGAAACTTTCATAAATAGCAAATTTATCAAAAGGACAAAAATGCAAAGAAATATGGCAGTAAATAAACTATGAAAAGGACACGTGTGTCTGGTATGATAGCTGAAACAAAGAGCAGAGAACATCATCCCCTTGTTTGACCTCATCTGAGAACAAGCACATTTGCCAACTCAAAATTTTCACTACTTTGTGCATGACCAAGAATGATTGCAAAGGTGTAAGTGTTGCTTTTGGGGTTACAAATAAATTTAGAAAGCGGGTGAATTTGTGAATGTGGAATCTGAGATTAGTGAATATGAACTACGAGTATACTGAGAAATAAATCTTAAAAGATGCATAATATCTCGCCCTGACTGGTGTGGCTCGGTTGGGTGTCACGCCAAAGAGCTAAGGGTCACTGTTTCTGTTCTTGGTGGGTTGCAGGTTCCATCTCAACTCAGGATGCATGTGAGAGTCAGCAGATTGATGTGTCCCTCCCTCTCTTTCTCCTTCCCATCCCCTCTCTCTAAAAATAAATTAATTAAGTGTGTGTAAATAAATAAATCTTTCCAAAAAGATGCATAGTATCGCTGGAGAAAATTGTAAAATTTAATTGAGAAACACTGAAGAAAACCTAAGTGTTTGTGGATAGGGAAGACTATTTAACAATGTCAGTTCTTGCAAAATTTATTTTATAAATCCAGTGCAATCTTAATTAAGATCTCAGTAGGGTTGTTTTTCCCTGTATTTTACAAAGTGACTCAGTTTTATACAGAAGTGCACAAAGCTCCTTCCTCCCTGTCCTTCAAGAGAGAAAGCAGAGAAACTTGAAAAATTACCAGTGGGACGATTCACTCTATAAGATTTCAAGACTTATTAAAAGGAGGGCGGTATTGGCCCAGAGGTAGCCAAGATGCAGCCTTGCCCTCGCTGGTGTGGATTGAGTGCTGACCTGAGAACTGAAAGTTTCGGGTTCAGTTCCCAGTCAGGGCACATGCCTGGGTTGTGGGCCAGGTCCCCAGTTTTGAGCATGTAAGAGGCAACCAATTAATGTATCTCTTGCACACTGATGTTTCTGCTTTTCTCCCTCCCTTCTCTCTAAATAAATAAAACTTAAAATTAAACAAAAACGAGAAAATCAAAGACTTTTCATTTATCAGTGGACACCATAAAGAGTGAAGAAACAAAGCAGTTGGCTTGAGTGCATGGCAGTGAGTGGTTGTCCTTGACTATCCCACCTTGTGCCCTCATCACTTTGTTTGCCAGCTGTGTTACTTGAGCTCCTCACAGCTTCCCCCTTCTCCTCCCTTCACCATGGGGTGCACACACCATGACAAAGACAGACAAGAAGTCGTTTGCCCATAGCCTGGCTGACTGGAAGCTCTTTGACAGTCCTACCACCGGAGTGTAGCTGGGGTGCACTGCCAAGGGCTGGGGTTTGATTTTGCTCTTCTTCTACCAAGTCCTTTATAGGTTCTTGGCTGCACTCTTGACATTCACAATGTGACTGTGCTTCAGAACAATGAGGTTCCGAAATATTGTGGCCAGATTTCTAGTCCAGGACTACAGTTTTTCTAAAACCTGTGTTGGCATTGGAATATTGATTCAGTATGTCTGATTCAGAGTCCTATAAAGGGTACATTGAAGACTTTAAGAAGTTGCTGAAGTCATATGATTTAGGTGAACAGAAGAATCTCATGGTCTGTCCTGATGGAGTACTTTTTGAAGGGTCCAATTTACATTGCATGCCAGTTTCCTGTTAACTTACGTCAAATGTGGAGTGAAGGATAATTCTGGCTTTGGCTACTCCAGTGGACACCCTTGTATTCTTCTGAAAATGAACAGAAGAATTGGATTACAGCCTCAAGGAGAACTAAGGAAAGAATGCGTTAGTAATTTTAAGGGTGAAAACATAACTCTTATCAGCTTTTCCTTCCAGTGCAATTAGAGACTTAAAGTATTTTCCATATTATGGGGAAAAATTGCACTTGAGATTCCTACAGCCATTAGTTGCTGTCTGGCTTGGCTTTGTTGACAGCTGTACACCAAAAGAAGTAACAGCCAAGTGCAAGATTTCACCCAACCTGAAACGCCATGATGATTGTGCAAGTTTGCAGGACAAATTGTGTTTAAAATCACAATGCATGCATAGTAGGAGTTAGCATATCTCCACAGAATAGATGTTGTGTTGTCTGTCTTCATTTTGATCAGCTAGATCTGACATTCTAGAATCATGAGACCACCTTAGAGAGAGGTGGGGTGGTACCACTGGGTAACAGCATACATGCTTCCAGATCATAGTGTTCAGTGTCCTCTGAAGCAACTGCCTGTTGCTTCTGCTGCCTTTGGTACCATTGTACAGTCACTAGATAGGGACTGGGAACACCTGATTCTAAACTTGACACGTGGAATGGAGGTCTTGTCCTGTTCTTATGTGGTTTACTTGCCAAGTGTCTAAAGCTTAATGTGTGCTGTGCTATGTAAATATTTTATAGACTTAACCCTGGTTAGCTATCATATTTTGATACCAGCAAAGTTTTAGAGGTGAAAAGGTAGGGGGGGAAAGTGGTGTGTGGAGAAGTTCTGTATGTGAAAAAGAAAAAAAAATAGATTTGAAAAGTGGTCTTGGGGGAAAAAATGAAGAACAAGCTACAGAGTTGGAGGATATATTTGCAGTGCAGTCAACAGTGGGACCATAAAGAATGATAAAATAAGAAGACCAAAAAACAAAGTTTACCTGGCACTTATCATACTAGAAATTGTTTAAATATTTATTAATCACTTATTTTTTTAAGATTTTATTTATGTTTTTAGAGAGGGGAAAGAAGGGAGAGAAACATTAGTGTGTGGTTACCACTCAAGTGCCCCCTGCTGGGGACCTGGCCTACAACCCAGGCATGTGCCCTGACTGGGAATCTAACCCTTTGGTTCACAAGCCAATGCTTAATCCACTGAGCCACACCAGCCTTAGCTAAATATTAGTTAACCACTTTTAAAACAATAAATGCAAATAATAAAAATGTGAAGAATAGTATTTTTGCATTCTCACAGATTTCTAATACATGGCTTAATAGCAAAACAGCAAAATTCTCTTAGATGCTTCTGCATTCAGTCTATTATGATATATGTCATAATAGCCTTAGAACTGAGATATATGATTACATATAATATAAGTCAAGTTCCAATCAGGAGAGAGAAACCACATACCTGTAATTTAAGCAATGAAAATGTAAGGAATTGTTTAGTAGGTAAAAAGTAGTTAACTACTAAAAAGGGTAAAAGAACTCTGAGGTATGATGGGACTACACCTGGACTTGAGGGAAAAGTGAATAAGGAGGACCCCTCTACTCCCAGCTGAGACCCTTACCTGAGGAAGGAGTGAATTGCTACAGGCACTTGCCACTGTAGTTGCTAAGAAACAGGGTGGAGAAATGCAGGAGCAACCTTCTGCTGTGCTAAAACATTGTCAAGATGTCTGTATGCTTGCCCATCCACTTCAGAACAGAACACCAAAAGAATTTCTACTGCCAATTCCAGCCTCTCGGTGTCCCTCTAGGGCCCTCTGTTGGCAGAGACTAACAATGAGCCAAGGGGAAACAGTTTGCATTATGGCTCCAGTATCAGCCAGGAAGAGTGGTTTAGAGCAGAGAGGCAATAAATTAATAACTGGCACAATACCTACCAAATAGGGCATACAGTTTTAAAGTTCACCAGTACCAAAATTAGCAAGATAGTGGCACAGTGGGAACTCTCATATACTGTTGGTTTGAGGGTCCATTGGTATAAAACAGCCACCTTTAAAAAAGTTTATTATTGTCCTGACTGGTGTGGCTCTGTGGATTGAGTGCAGGCCTGTGAACCAAAGGGTCATCGGTTCAATTCCCAGTCAGGGCACATGCCTGTGTTGCAGGCCAGGTCCACTGGTACAGGGTGTGCAAAAGGCAACCACACATTGATATTTCTCTCCCTTCCTTTCTTCCTCTCTTCTCTAAAAATTAAATTAAATTAAAATAAAATAAAAAAGTGTGTTATGTACACCCTATGATCTTGTGATTCCACCCCTAGTCCTTTACAAAATCCTGAGAAACTTTTGCTTATGTACAGCAAGATCAATGAAAGAGAATTTTTATAGCAATAGTATCTGTGGTAATAAAAATGTAGAAACAACCCAGATATATATTGGAAATGAATTACTTGGTGTATTAAACAAAGCTTTAAAATGTTAAAAGAAAATATGAAGCTTGAAACAAGTGACATGCTGGGCAAGATACTTGTTATAAGCAAATTAAAAATATAAGTTATAAAATATGAATTATTTTAGTAGATATAAAGAATAAGATTTGAGATGAAATCTATCTCCATTCTAATTTCTGAATTTTTTAAAGTATTGACTGCTTCTTCTTTGAGTTGACCCATTACTTAGTCTTCCACTCAGTCAGCAAGTTATTAGGTTGGCCAAAAAGTCTTTAGTTTTTTCTGTAAAGTAAAACACACATTTTTCATTTTCACCAATAACTTCATTGATTTGGATATTTTAAGTATGTCAGCTGTCTCCCATGTGATATAATGTTGCTTGTTCTCAATTAATGTCTTGATTTGATCGCCATCAACTTCAACTGGTCTGCCTGACTGTGGAACATCGTCCAGTGAGAAATCTCTAGCATTAAAATTCACAAATCACTTTTGACATATTCAGTCAGTCACAGCACCTTCTCCATATACTGCACAAATCTTTTTTTGCATTTCAATTGAGTTTTTACCTTTCTTGAAATACTAAAGCATAATATGCTGAAAATGTTTTATGTTTTCTTCCATCTTCAATATTAAAATGTCTACACATAAATTTATCAATTTTGATGTTTTTAATGCACAATGATTTGACAGCTATCACAATACAATCTGGCAGAATTGTTTCAAATGAAGTTATAGACAACTAGGCACTACTAGAGCCATCTTACAGAAAAATCATACGAACTTTTGGCCAACCTAATACTAAGAACTTGCAAGATATAGCACGTTATTCTGATGATGTTTCAGAAATAAGATTGTGATAAGAAAAAGATACTTCCCTGATTGAAGCACAAGATTATGCTGTTTCATTCTGTTTGTTTTTATGATGATGCCTGGGTACCTCCTCTGTGCTCTTCATCAACTTTATGCTTTGAAGTAATTTGCTGATACCTTGCTGTTTTAAACCTTGGGGTGGGGTGCTGTTGAACATCATAGCAGTTCTGCAAGGTCAGCCAATTTTTGTTAATTTATGACTCAAACAAAGTTTTTAAGTAATTGTTTTATGTTATACGTAGTAGTGATTGTACTATCTACAAGAAATTGAGGTTGTGATCAGTAATGGCTGAAAAACAGAGGTCTAGAATAGCAAGGTAAAATAGAGCTGCTATTCTGGATTTTGTTTTGGTTTTATCTTAGGAGAAGTCCTGAATACAAGAAATGGTTGAATTGTAGAAGTCTGAGAGCTCCGTGTTTGTATAGATAAAGAATAAATCGCCCTGGTTGGTGTGGCTCAGTGAATTGAGCACTGGACTGCAAACCAAAGGGTTGCCAGTTTGATTCCCAATCAGGGCGCATGCCTGGTTGCAGGCCAGGTCTCCAGAGTAGGTGGTGCTCAGTGGCAACCACACATTGATGTTTCTCTCCCTCTCTTTCTCCCTCCACTCTCCTCTCTAAAAATAAATAAATAAAATATTAAAAAATAAATCTAGCTAAGAATTTTAGCACTAACAAATTATGTACTAAAAATCATTTTACAAATGAGGAAACCTGTCTCCGAAAAAACTTCCTAGGAAAGCCAGAAGTAAAACCTCTAGGTTCCTTATTTAGTACTATTTTAATTATATTATATCCTAGCTTATTTGTATGCTTTCTTTGCAGTCCCTGTTTTTTCAGCGTATTTTACTTGAGGACTGTGCTGAATAGCTATTGGGACTTCGTAGTGAATACTTTGGTTTGAATATGACAAAATCCAGTTATCATTCATTTAGTTACTATTTAGTCAGCACCTTGTAGGTGTCAAAGAAACACCAGTGAATAAATTATAGTCTCTGCCATGAATAAGTTCTAAGTCTATTTGAAAAAAACATGACTTCTGACTGAATAACTAACCATCTATTCCAAAAGGTTCGTTTAAATAACATATTTACATTTTTTAAAAGATTTTATTTGTTTGTTTGATTGTTTGTTTGTTTGATTGTTTGTTTTTAGGCAAGGGGAAGTGGGGAGAAAGAGAGGAAAACATCAGCGTGTGGTTGCACTCATGTGCCCCCTACTGGGGACCTGGCCTGCAACCCAAGGCATGTGCCCTGACTGGGAATCGAATCGGCCACCCTTTGGTTCACAGACTGGCACTCAGTCCACTGAGCTACACCAGCCAGGGCCACAGTACACTCTTTACAAAGTAGCTGAGCCAGCAACAGTAGACATGTTAGAATATCAGAGCTGACACTAACCAATATGCCTGTGTCAGTAGTGCCATGTAATCTGGGCAGTTAGACTGGAGAGGGGATAAAGTAGTCTTAAGTCATAAACTCTCCCGGGCTTCCAATTTAGATTTTCTCTTAAGGAATACATTTCCTGCTTAGACCACCAAGAATCCCATAGATTAAGATCCACAAATATGTGCTCGAAGAGATCAAACACATTGAGAGACAAACCACCATAAGGGAGAATCACCAGATTTAAACCTCCCCTACTCCCAGTAATGAGCTTCAGGTATTAGAATCATCAGACAATGTAAAACAACCATGTAAGAAGTGTTAAAGAAAGCTTAAATGAAATAAAATGAATAATGGACAGATTTGGAAAAGAGCCGATAGGAATCCTAGAAAGGAAAAAGAGATTAAGTTAGAAAATAATTCCGAAGAAATCAGAATTTCAACAATAGAGGTGGGCAAGTGAAGATAAGAATGAGAAGTCTCCTTACCATCAAATTAGAATCCTGGAGGAGAGAACTTCTGAGTTCTTTTGAAGAGCTAATGGCTGAGAACTCTAGAATTGATGAAAAACGTGAAACTGTAGGTATAGGAAGCACCACATAAACAAAGTGAATAAATAAAAAAGAAATCCAAACCTGGTCATTGTAATGAAATTACAAAACAAAAAATTTTCAAAAGCAGCCAAAGCACACCTACTTAGGATAACTGTAATTTCAAAACAAAACCAGAAAATAAACAGTGTTAGAAAAGATGGGGGAAATTTTCTACATTTCTGGTAGTTAACAAACTTCTGAACCAGTTTTACTCTGGGGCATTAGCAGTAAAAGGGATGGTGAGTCATGCTGGCTATAAAATAGATGAAATACCTAATAGTGGCCTTAACAGAAGATACATGAAACTTTTATTAATAAATTGTATTTGAGAGTGTTGAACATAAATTCATAAGTATTAATGCTTTGCTGCAATAAAGAGTTTTGTATAAATCATAGGTGTTAATAGAAAAATAATGCTTTCCAAATTAATTCAAATTAAAAATGCCAAATTTCTCCTTTTTTAGAACTTAACATTACTCTAAATTTACTCTGGAAAAATAAGTGATAATATAACTAAGAAATGTTTTGAAATACAATTGTAATGAGGGAAAGTAAGCTACTGTTTTGAAGATAGTATAGCATAGTGTAAAATGGATCAGTGTAAAAGAATTTGCTGCCAAGAAAAGATCATTAAATACATGCTTGAGGAAGCACAGTAAGTCATTGTAGAAAAGAGAAACGATACTGGAGCAATTAGTAGGAAATCTGTTTAGAACTTGACTTTACATCCTATATCCCAGTAGATTTTAAATGAATTGTGCAACCGAATGTTAAGAAAATACGTTATAATTTTAAATATCTTTGTTAGGATATTTTTGAAACATTCAGGGAAATTGATTATAGGATAAATGCAAATGATACCAAAGAGTTATTGTTAATTTTATTAAGCATGGTAGTAGCACTATGGTTATATAACAAAATGTTAGGGTTTTTTTTAAATAGGAGTAAAATGACATGATAGCTGGGATTTGCTTCAAAATAATACTTCAGCTTTGGCCAGTATGGCTCAGTTGCTCGGAGCATCTTCCTGTACACCCGAAGGCTGTGGGTTTGGTTCCCCGTCAGGGCACACTGAGTACCTAGGTTGCAGGTCGATTCCTGGTCCAGGAGCCTACGAGAGGCAGCCAGTTCGTGTTTCTCACATTGATGTTGCCCACCAACCCCCATCCTCTTTCTAAAAGCAATGGAAAAAAAAGTCCTTGGGTGAGAATGAACTAATTAAATACTTCAACAGAGAAGAGCGATAGGTGGAGAAAATGTGACAAATCTTGATAATTTTTTGAATCCAGGCAATTCTACTTTTCAGTATATTTTAGATTTTTGATAGTACAACTTTTAAAAGAAAGGAAATGGTTAAATTGAGATTACAAATATAAATTGAAATGAGACAAACCATTGTTGCAGAAGTGTGGTGAGCAGTATACTCACACTAGTGGTACGAATATAAATTGGTACAACCCCCTTAGAAAATATTCCACATTGTTAGAGAGAAATCTGGACCACAAGATACTCCATGCAGCATTAATTGTAGTAACAAATCTAGAAACAGCCTAATATCCAATAGTAGGTAGGTGGTAAATTTTGGAACAGTCACATGATAGAGTATTGTGCAGTCATTAAAAGTAATGTTTACAAAGATTAGAACATTGGGAAAAGCTTCTTTTGTTAAGTGAAAAGAATATAATACAATTTTATATATGTGTGTATACATATATAACTATATGTAATAAATATATAAAATTGGTTTCAAATACAATACTAGCATCCATAGGGGAAAAAACTAAAAGATAGTAATGCTGAAATTGGTATGCTATAAATCTCCATTTGGTGAAAATGAGTAGTTTTTCTTTACACTTTTCATAATTTTTGTAGTGCTGTATACATAAGTTTATAGTATAATATATGTATACTATATAGTATATATTTTATTTATATAGTATTTATAATATATAATATACTTAGATTATGGTGTTTTTAATATATGAAATTTATAACTACTGTATATACTACTATTGCATACTATATATGTACACTATGCTGTAAATACAATAAATACTACTATAAAATTACTGTGTATACTGCTGTATGTGTGTATGTACCATATTTTCGGACCATAAGACACACCTAGGTTTTAGAGGAGAAAAATAGGAAAAAAAATTTTGAAGCAAAAAACGTGGTAAAATATTTAATAACATAAATAACATAATATTTCACCAGTGTAAATGTGAACAGAACTCAACAGCAGCATTAACCACCATTATTCCTCCCAAAATGGAGGGGGTGCGTCTTATAGTCCAAAAGTGAGTGTGTGAGTGAGTGAGTGAGTGTGTGTGTTATAATGAGAAAGGATGTCAGCATTAAAAATAAGAGTAGAGTCTTGGTCACTGGTTCGATTCCCAGTCGGCACATGCCTGGGTTGCAGGCCAGGTCCCCAGTAGGGGACACATGAGAGGCAACCACACATTGATGTTTCTCTCCCACTCTTTCTCCTTCCCATCCCCTCTCTCTAAAAATAAATAAATAAAATAAAATTTAAAAAAAGAGTGGAGTCTTCATTCTGGTTAATAAATGTCTAGAAAATACAATTTTTCTAGAAGTTTAATACAATTCTATTTCTTTTTTAACACTATTTTTTCTCTCATTTTTTAAAAAAAATGTTTTATTTATTAATCTTTAGCGGGGAAGGGTTAAGGAGAGAAATATCAATGTATGGTTGCCTCTGGTGCATCCCCTGCCAGGAACTGGCCTGCAACTGAGGCATGTGCCCTGACTGGGAATTGAACCGTGATCCTTTGGGTCGCAGACCCGCACTCAATCCACTGAGCTACACCAGCCAGGGCACAGTTCTGCTTCTTATACATGCTGTTATTAGGCCAAAAAAAAAAAAATCCTCTGTTTATACATGATATTATGGATTCATGTTTGAAGGGGTTCATAAAGTTCACATAGCTCAGTTTTTGTCATCAAACTCCCTGTTGGGTTGGTGGTTTTGCTTGGGGAGAGGTTAAATTTTTGTTTTGGGTTGGGTTTTTCTCCATTTTGTCTTTTGACATTATCTGCTAAGAATGTCAGAATGTTCTCAGTTCTCTAACAGATCTGGCAGAGTGAAATTTCTTTCCCTATAACTTAATGCCACATTCCTTATTTTGTCTCCTGGAACTACATAAAACCAGTTTGATTCCTTTCCTTTATAGCAGTGAATAACTTCCCTGCACTGTTTCCTGTTTGTTCTACAGTTCCACATTAGATATGATTTTAAGTTTTGCTTCTGGTAATTCTCTGCCAAGCACTTTGATTTTAATGCTTTTCTTGCCTTGCTAAAGTAAGATGACTAGCCTGAAGCAGAAGCCCACCTGTGAAGCAGAGTAAGGTGATACTTCTTACCTCCACCATTTTTTTTTTCCAAATAA
>PVKM010037688.1:0-14337 GCA_004027735.1 Carollia perspicillata | reverse complement strand
TCAGTTGGTTGCCTCTTGCACACGCCCTGGCTGGAGATCAAACCCAAAACCCAGGCATGTGCCCTGACTGGGAATCGAAACAGCAACCTTTCGGTTCACAGGACGACACTCCAACTGAGTCGCATGGGCCAGGGCCCTGGCCCCGGGGGTGGTCTGAGGAGGACAGAAGGGGAAGGGACCCGAAAGGGGAGCAGGGCTCGACCGCCTGTACCAGTAATGCTGGAGTTCAGTCTGAAGCCAAATGCTGTGATGTTTTCAAGTCAGGCCCAGTGGCCACTTGCCAGGTGGGCAGGAACTCCAGGGTCTTGTGCTGGGTTATCCAGAAAGCAAGGTCTCACCTGCTACAGCAGAGTTGGAGCAGGGCGCCCCCGTGGCTGGGACCTGTGCCCCGAGAGAGGGCACCTGTGAACTGAGATTCAACCGGGGGGGCGCCAGGTGCAGGTGCAGGTGCAGAGCTGGATGGACCAAGGCCTTCCGTCAGCAGCCTCATCTTTCTACACCTCACCCCACTGACACATGCCTCGGTTTCCCCAGGCTGAAAATTGACCCCCGATCCAGCTTTTTGGAGTATGAGGGACAGACTGCACAGGCACCGTGCTGGCAACAGCCATCACTGCCGTGTGCTGAGTAACTGCGGTGCGGGCTGGGCCAGGCCTCACCAGACCCTCCCGGGGCCCCTGTGCTGTCACTGCTGTTACTGTCTCCTCGCTACACTGGGCAACTGAGGGAGCTCAGGCGACTCACGAGTCCGCTGGCCAGTGCAGGAGGGACAGAGACCAGTGGCCAGGCCTCTGGGGCGTTTCCAGGCCCACTCCTGGCCCGTGCAGGTTGTTCTCGGGGGCTCACTGGAGTGCGGAGGTGAGGAGGCGGGGAGCTCCAGGCAGAGGGGACAGCATGGGCTGGAGGCAGGACAGAGGACCACCCCTAGGGGAGCTGTTTGTGCTAAAGGCCCTGAGGCTGGTGGCCACCAGGGGAACCCGGGGAGGGGTCACTAGGTAGACACCGGCCATGCAGCATTGAGGACGTGGGGATCCTGGAACAGCTATCCTTCAGGGGACTCCCAAAGGGAGGGTGGGTGACGCTCCCACTGGGTGGGGCTCCCCTGGCCTTTCTCCTCACACCCAAAGCAAAGAGGCAGAGGACAGGTCAGAAAACAAAGCACCGATCAACAGCCGAAAGGTCAAACAAGCATATGGAAGCTCATAAGGAGCTGAAGACAGTCACCAGGTCTAGGCGGGGCGTTTAAGGGAAACCCCAGCTTCAAAAATCAGGTGTGTGGAAGCATACTTCACACGCAGCGAGCGTGACCCACCACCACGGCCAAGACACAGAAGGCTGCTCTCTCGGGGCTGCCCCAGCCCCAGGCAGCCACTGGCGTGTTTTCTGTCCCCGCAGTTTTTCCGTGTCCAGCATCTCCCATCGAGGCGATCGTGCAATGCGCCGGCTTTTGCGTCTAGCTTCCTTCACGCGGCCCAGTGCATTGGAGTTTCAGCCGGGCGGGCGCACTGGCCGGTAGCTCGGTCTTTCTTGTCTAACAGCCGCCCATCGGACAGGCCACCCGCAGGGGCGCATCGGTTCGCCCGCCCAAGTGCCTGTGGTTTGTCTCCAGTTTGGGGGTGATTGTGTGACGCTGCCAGGGGACGGGGGTTTTGTGGACACACGTCTTCGGTTCTTTCCCCCGGCCCCAGCTTTCATCAATGTGTATTTCATAGAGTTCCGATAAGGAGCCAGCATTATTTATGTAATAAAAATCACAACCCGCCCTGGCTGGTGTGGCTCTGTGGATTGAGCGCGGGCTGTGAACCAAGGGGTCGCTGGTTCGATTCCCAGTCGGGGCACGTGCCTGGGTTGTGGGCCAGGTCCCAAGTGGGGGCCACATGCGAGGCAGCCACACATTGATGTTTCTCTCCCTCTCTTTCTCCTTCCCTTCCCCTCTCTAAAAATAAATAAATAAAAAATATTTTTAAAAAAAATCACAACCCCAACACTAGTTAAGTGCAAAGTAAAGCAACAGTGAGATAGCACTTTCTGCCTTTCAAACTAGCAAGGGATTTTCATTGTTAAATTTACTGGAGCCACACTGGTTAGTAACATTGTACACATCTCAGGTGTGCGACTCCATAACATGCTGTGTTCACCCCGCTGCGTGCCCCACCTCCCCGCCTGAAGTGGTGCCTCCTGCCTTCCGTCACCTTGTACCTTAGCCCCCTTCCCCTCTGGTACCCACCATTCTGTTGTATCTGTGAGTTTGTTTTGTTCGCTCATTTGTTGCTTTTTGTTTTACTGTTCTTGTCTTTTACCTTACGACTCAGTTCACCCAGCACAACACTCGCCATAGCCTTGCATGTTGTCACGAACGGCGGTATTTCATCTTTTCTCTCTCATATGGCTGCATAGTGTTCCATTATACATATGCATGCACACATATATGTGTATACACACACATATATGCCTTCATATCAAATGTGCTTCATCCAGTCATCCACCCAAGGACATTCAGGTTGTTTCCACGTCTTGGCTTTTGTATATAACGCCGCAGTGCACGCAGGATATGCGTCTTTACGGTACTCGTGGCCAGTGTTTGGGGGTAGATGCCCAGAAGAGGGGTTGCTGGGTCACGGAGTAGCTCTGTTTTTAATGGTTGGAGGAGCCTGCGCACTGCTGTCGCAGAGGCCGCCCCGCTTACGTTCCCTCTGCCCCACATCCTCCCGAAACGTTTGTCATCTTGTTGATGACAGCTGCTCCAACGGGGGGAGGGGGGGGCGTGGCTTTCGCGTGGTTTTCATTTTCATTTCCTGGTTAGTGATGCTGAGCATGAAAATACATCTGTCTTCCTTGGAAAAATGTCTATTCCGGTCCTCTGCCCATTTTTTAGTCCGATTGTTTTTTTGTTGAGTTGTATGAGTTCTTTATATATTTTAGACATTAGCCCCCTCTCGGAGGGATCATTTGCAAATACCTTCTGCCATTCAGCTGCCGCCGTTTGGTTTTGGAGATGGTTCTTTGCTGTGCAGACCCTTTTTGGTTTGACGTGGTCCTGTTGGTTCATTTTTGCTTTCACTTCCGTTTCCTCTGGGGTCAAGTTCACAGAAACCCCTCTGAGACCAAGCTCCGTGAGTTTAGTACCTGTGTTTTCTTCCATGTATTTTATTGTTTCAGGTCTTATATTCAAGTCTTTAATCCATTTTGAATTAATTTGCATGTATGGTATCAGATACGTCTAGTTTCATTCCTTCGCGTGTGAGTTTCCAGTTCTTTCAACACCATTTATTGAAGAGACTTTCCTTTGTATGTTTGTGGCTACTTTCTCAAAAACGATTCGCCCATATATGTGTGGCTTTACTTCTGGGCTCTCAGTTCTGTTCCACTGGTCTGTGTGTCTGTTTTTCTGCCAGTACTATACAGTTTTTGATTACTGTAGCGTTATAGAATAGTTTGAAGTCAGGTAGTAGGATACCTCTGGCTTTATTCTTTTTTCTCAGGATTGCTTTGGCTATTCAGGGTCTTTTGTGGATTTGAAGAATTTTTGTTCTATTTCTTTGGAAAGCGCCATTGGGATTTTGATAGGGATTGCATTAAACCTGTAGATTGCTTTAGGTAATGTGGCCACTTTAATCATGTCAATTCTCCCAACCCGTGAACACGGACTGTCTTCCTCTGTGACGGCATTTCCAGTCCCTGCCATCGATGGCTGTCGGCACTGCTGTGCTGTCGAAGGCTCCCCCGCCACCTCTGCCGGGGTCCACCGAGACGGGACGCGGGCAGGCGATGCCTCCGCCCCTCTCACACTCCGGGCCGGGTGTGGGGCTGCAGCCCGACTCCCCTCCACTGCCACACTCCGGAGCCGCAGCGGGTGCCACACTGCCTCTGTGGCCACCGCCCCTGACCTTCCCCGGTGCCGCCTCCCCTGTCCATTCCAATGTGCCCACCGTCAGAGGCTCTGAGGCACGAAGCTTTCAAGCATGTTCGTGTGTCGAGCAGGGGATCCTTTGTTGAGTGACAGTTGTCCAGCTTGTCATTAATCTAAGGGAAGAAACAAAGAAGTCTTCTCGCTCTGCCATGACACTGGCGTCCCCAGCAAGGATTTTTTTTGTATCATATTTTATTAATTATACTATCACAGCTGTCTCAGTTTCTGCCCCCTCCACCCAGCATCCCCCACTCCCTCAGGCAATCCGCACACCGTTGTTCATGTCCACGGGCCCTGCCTGTCAGTTCTTTGGCTGCTCCGTTTCCTGTGCTGTACTTTTCATCCCCGTGGCTGTTCTGTAACTACCTGTCTGTACTTTGTAATCCCCCTCACCTCTTTACCCATTCTCCCTCTCTGCCCTCCCGTCTGGCAACCATGGAAATGCTCTCCATGTCCATGATTCTGTCTCTGTTCTTCTTGTTTGCTTAGTTTGTTTTTTAGATTCAGTTGTTGATAGACATGTATCTACCGCCATTTTATTCTTCATAGGTTGATCTTCTTTTTCTTACATAAGCCCTGTTAACACCTCATATAATAGTGGTTTGGTGATGACGAACGCCTTTAGTTTTCTCTTGTCTGGGGAGCTCTGTGTCTGCCCAGCAAGGGTTTTTAAGGTGATGGTGCTCGGCTGTGTCAAGGGCATCGCAGGGCAACTGGATGGCCTTTCTGGAGGACCAGCTGGCGAAAGGAAGGAAGGAACGTGACAGGTGCATGGCTTTCGGTGGGTAATTCCACTTCCAGGAACTCAGTAACGTGGTCAACCGGTGTTTACTGACGTCCCCGGTGCCGGGAAGCTGGTGGTGGGTGCGACAGACACAGTCCTCGCCCCCCCCACCGCCTGGGTACCCTTGGCAGGGGCTTAGCAATCGTCACTCAGTCCTCTACACAAGGGCAGGCTGAGCAGCTCTGTGAAGGGGAGGTCCAGAGCCTCCTGTCCTGGCTTCTGAACGCCAGCCCTGCGCCCAGCAGCTGTGGGGCCTCGTGCAGTTCCCTCTGCCTCCCGGAGCCTCACAGGGACACAGCCAAGTCCAAGGAGCTCGTGCCGACCCACAAGCCAGGCTTCCCTTCCCCAGGGAAGCATCGGTCACTGCCCCAGAGGCCTCTCTCCTTCCTCAGCGCTCCAGGGAGGCAGTGGCCATGGCTGCACAACTCCTGGAATATACTAGAAACCACTGTACTTTATGCTTAGGAAGATGAAATGTATAGATCTTAATAAATCTACTCTAAAAAAATAAAAGATAAGTTCTAACAAGGGACAAACACCGCTCAAATGGTTTTCGGCTAAAAATGTGAGCTCTGAGGACACCGGGCTGGAAGAATCGAGGAAAGCGCTCTTCGCTAGAGGGACCGAGGGGCTCCGCGGTGGGGAAACACCAGGAAAGGGTGTGCGAACCGCGGTCCAGGCGACGGAGGAACCGCTTGTTTCTCCCGCTGAAGCTGACCGCCCACCGTTGCTGCAAAGTAGTGCTGGGGACTGTGATGAACAGGGTGAGCAGGGGCCCGTCAGTCTCCCTCCGAGGACGGAAAGCTCGTCCAGCCCCGCTGGCTCCCTCTGTGCCCACAGCCTCCCCACCCGCTTGCCTGCCTATCCGCTGGTTATAATTCCAGATACCTGAAGCCAGACGTGGACAAGAAATCCAAACATAAGACAGCCGTGAAGAAGAAGACCCTGAACCCAGAGTTCAATGAGGTACCCGGGGCTGGCGAAGCCACAGGGAGTCGTCTCCCTCTCTCCCAGGGCCAGGGGACTGGGAGGGACTGGGCTCTCCAGGGTCACAGCTTGAAGGACGGGCAGGGAGGGCAGGGAGGGGCTGACAGGAGAGCCCCCTGCCATGGGCGGCAGCGGGGAGGCTCTGGCGAGGCTGAACCAGGCCAGGGCGCTGCAAACAGAGGGGCGGGGCAGCCTAGAAAGATCTTCAGAGGACGGCACTGACTGACTGTGGCCAACTGGAAGTGGAGTTGAAAGCAGGGAACCCTGCAGCAGGAGCGGGAGGTGCAAGGAAGTGGGGGACACTCCGGGGGGAGGAGGGAGAGAAGGGCGAGCAGCACGGGGGGCAGACGGAGGAGACGCGCCCAGAGCGTGAGAGGGGTACCCCCATCCGAGCACCATGGAAACCGGTGGGAGACAGGACTCCACCAAGAAGGGCGTGGTCCGCAGAGCTAGACCCAACAGGAGTGAAGCGCAGCAAAGCCGAGGAACGTGAGCTGCTTTGGCCATACGGAGGCTCTCGGGAATCTAGAGCGAGAGGCTTCCGTGACTAAAGGGGCGGGTGGCTGGAACGAGGGGAACCTCAGGCCCCGGCCAGGCTCGCAGGCGCACGTGAGCGAGCTGAGCATCCCCATCGCCACTGTCCGCTGTCGGGCACCGGCCGCCCTCCCACTCCCCCACCCGCCCCTCGGGCCCCGCCCTCACCA
Organism: Carollia perspicillata; assembly: GCA_004027735.1. NCBI lineage: Eukaryota > Metazoa > Chordata > Mammalia > Chiroptera > Phyllostomidae > Carollia > Carollia perspicillata. The sequence continues at coordinate 7,952 of PVKM010037688.1, read as the reverse complement.
CACCCTCCGGAGCCCTCCTGGCCCCATGACACCAGCCTGACTCTCCCCTTCTGGCCACCAGGAGTTCTGCTACGAGATTAAGCATGGGGACCTGGCCAAGAAGACCCTGGAGGTCACCGTTTGGGATTACGACATTGGAAAATCCAACGATTTCATTGGTAAGAGGACCTGAGGAGACTGCCATTCGGCCCCGTGCCTGTCCCGGCTTCAGTGAAGGGCGGTGGCCCTGAATCAGACCGCAGCCCTTCCATCCTGGCCTCTGGGGGAGTCTGGGGCCGTAGACCACCTGCCCCCACACACGAAGAGCTTCAGACCTGATCCAGTCTGACTCCATGTGACCGAGCAGAGACAAGCCCCGAGACGGCAGGAGGCTGCGGTGGAGCAGGGGAGAGGTGGGGCTGGACTCGGAGCCCTCAGGGCCCCAAGTCCACAGTGGTGTGCGCACAGGAGGGCTCCCCTGGCCCTTCCTTGCTCTTTTGTTGCCCACTTCCCTCGGCCCCTAACACGTGCCCCTGCACTCTGCCCCAGCACTGCTCTGGTCCTGGGTAGTAGAAGGGTAGGATCCCCCGGCCCTGATCTGGGGCAGGGGAACCACTGTCCACCCTTACAGCTCCGTGGGCGAGGTCGAGAGTCCGACCTTGGAGCGTGGAACCTGGGAGGGGGTGGGGGGAGCACTGGCTCCGAAGGGATGGGCCGTGGCAGGGCCTGCCCCCAGGCCCCTGGCTGCCCCCTCCCCTCCCCTCCCGCAGGCGGTGTTGTTCTGGGCATCAACGCCAAGGGCGAGCGCCTGAAGCATTGGTTTGACTGCCTGAAGAACAAAGACAAGCGGATCGAACGCTGGCACACACTCACCAACGAGCTCCCTGGGGCCGTGCTCAGCGACTGACCAGCCCCCACCTGCCACCACGCCCGTCCTTGCCCGTCACTTGGCCCAACACAGGCCTGGCCCTGGGCTTTCTCAGCTGCTACCAAGGGCCTCAGCCCCCACGTCAGGGGAGACCCAGGACACCTGTTTGGACACAGAACGGCTGCAGCCCCCGCTTGGAGGCCACGGAGGGCCCAGCCACTCCAAGGAACACCGAGGGCAGAGGGCCAGGCCTGCTTTCAGCCCCTGGGGCCCGATAGGGCCAGAGGTGAGAGGAGAGGAGCGTGGCCTCAGCACCCACCCCAGCGACAGGGAAGGGTTCTTCCAGGAGGCGAGGACCCTACTAGAGGTCAGGTCAGCGGTCAGTGGCAGGGGACCCAGGCTGAGAGAACAGGAGTGCAGGGTGCCTCGATGGGGTCAGTGGGAACTCCCCAGGGGGACATCAGGAAGAGGGGTGTGGGCGGAGGAAGTTGGGGACAGGACTCATCTGACTTTACCTGCTCGTCTTTGGCATTACCGGGCAGGTGGGGAAAAGCTGACCCGAGAGCCCGGAATCTAGTGACGTTCCCAGAAGCTCCCAGTGAACGTGGGCACTTGGCAAATGCTTCACTGAAAGACTTTGCAAGCCCCTGGGGATGAATGAAACCCAGGGCCCGCCCTCAGGGAGTTCCTGGTTAGTCAGGGAGCAGGAAACGAATCATTGCAGTGGAGAGTGAGGACCGCCACGGCCAGCCTGGCCTGCCTGCTAGTGCCCTGGATTCTGCCGGGAGGGCAGGGAGGGCTTCGTGGAGGAGGTCATGCTGCAGTGAGGCCTGGAAGGGTCGTGGCATGTTCAGACAGACGAAGACGAAGGCCGTGCAGGCCATGGAAATGGTCGGCAGAGGCCCGCGGAGGAGAGAACGGTGACTGGGCCAGGGACTCCGGGAACCTCTGGGGCGCAGGTTTGCTAGGACAGCAGTGGGGCCCGGGAGGGGTGGCACCCAGCCCCGCTCCCTCCCCGTCCCTGGCTGCCAGGCCAGCAGCTGTGGGGGAAGTGACGGAAGCCCTGTGGGGAATCATGTTGGTGCAGCCGCAGGTTCAGTCCTGAGACCCAGTTTGCCCACCTCTGATCCCTCTGTGCTCCCGAGAAATCTGGAGGACGGATCCTGCCTCTTGTTCTTCTCAGAGGAAGCATCAGGTCAGCTGCGGTCAAGACAGAAAAGGGTCCCGTGTTTTGCATGAAAAGCAGAAATTCCTCCTTGTCCTCGCCCTCCTCTTCCCTTCCTCCACCTCCCCCTGACCTCCAGGGTTTGGGACTGGGTAGTGGGGGGACCTCAGGTGGTTGCCCATGCATCCTGGCCCTACTGTGGCCACTGATGTCCCTCTCAGGAATACTGGGCAACAAGCCCAGGGCCTTGATTCTGGGAAAGCTGGCAGAGAGACACCTGCCTGGTAGGCCTGTTTGTACGCTGGGTCAGTCTCCAAAGTGGGCTTGAAGGCTTGGGGCCTGGGTCTGAAGCCCCAGACTTTTCCTGCCTACCGAGAGGCCTTCAGGAATCCTGGATGAGCAAATGCATAACCAAAGGGCTTCTGTGTTCAACCCGTCACTGCACTGATGGGAAACAGCCCAGAGAGGGAAAGTAACCTGCCCAAGGTCTTGCAGCCTTACCACAGCTGGGGCCAGCCGGGCTCCACAGCCCCTGCCCCACTCCCAGCCCAGGCTCTGGACGCCACATTTAGGGGAAGTAGGGTGCTGGGCTCACACATGAGAGGTCCTGCTAGCTGCCTGCCTAGTGCCGTTCCCTGCCTGCTGCCCACACACACCAACATCAGCAGCAGGGCTCACAGGGATGCGGGGGTTGGACCTGCTGCTGCAAACACAAAGCACACCACCATCTGAGGCCTGGGGTGATGATGTGACTCCCACAAAGTGCCCATCAGCCCTTTCCCAGTCTGCAGGGAACTCGGGACTCCAGCCCCCACATAGTACCTGGCAAACTTTGCTGGTCGCAGAATGTTGGTTTTCCCATCCTTAAGAAGGCTTTGTGTGCATTGAGAGTTTTACATGCACTGTCTTGAATTTTCACAATCCTTGTGTCTGGGTGAACTCTGGGTATCTTCTTTGCTTTTGGAGGGCCTCCCTCAGAGAAGAGACTCATGGCCTTTCTGTGAAGACATGGAAATGCTGAATGGCAAAGCTACAAGGGGCTGTGAGATACAGAGGGAAGCAGGCCCAGCTGGGACAAGAAGCCCCGGACTCCTAGCACCCAGCCCAGGGCCCACTGCTACCCCAGCTGTGCAAGTATAGACTGGGCCCTGAGAGATGGACCCAGCTGACCACAGGCTGGGAGGCGGGGCTTTTGCACAGCCAGCCCCAGTGGCGGATGGGGCGCTTGGACAGAAGGGCCCCCAGAGAGGGACAGAACCCTGGCGCTGTTCGAGACCACTTGCAGAATGCATCTGTTAAAGAAGAGGCTCTTTGAGAAGTTGCAAAGCTCTGCCTTTAACCCCAAACTGGCATCTTTCCTCTGATCCATTAGACCCACAAAAATGGGAAATTTGACACCAAAAAAAAAGTCATTCCAAAGTCAGGTGTCAGTAACTGGGGGTCTCCCGATGCTCACCACCCTACTCCACTGCCCTCCTTCCTGGTCTCCACCGCACCCACTGTCACCACTAGCCAATCCCTGACGGGCCCGTCTTCCAACACTGAAGCGGTAACCTCCTGACCTCTAGTGGCGAGAGCGAGGAACTGCGCCTCCTGGCCCGTGCATGTCCAGCCTTCGTTCCTTCCCAACCGACAGAACCTCCCGATGCATGGACTCTGGCTGTCGTCGACACAGACTCGTGCACTGCTTATCACCGTTTTGCTACCATATGATGGCTGCAGAAACCGTCCTTAAACTGCAGCCCCACACACAATTTTTGTACTTTCGTCTGGCCTACCCGAAGGTGTCCTTTTTAAGTCTTATTTGTTAATATTTATAATGACATATAATCCAAAGTAAATGGAAACGTTCATTGTGATCCTATCGGCCTGGGAGACTCCTTTACTAGATTTGAGTGGGTGGGCAGGAAAGGGCGCGAGAATGGCACTGGGCTTAATCAGCACATTTTCCCATTTACTCCTCACCAAGAATCCATTCGAGGTAGGTTCCCGTGTTACAGATGAGGAAAGTGAGGGGTTGAACCTCTGGCAGGCGACAGACCCAGAAGGCAGCTCATGTCTTCCAAGACTTGTTACACCAGAAACAGGACGCCATGCTGCCGCTCCACAAGCAGCCGTGGCATATTAATGCCAGGCACTAGTCTAGGCTCCGGCTGATTCATCAGCAAGACGGTCGGTACACAGCATGTGTATGTTAAAAGATTCTTTTTTTAATGGGCATAAAGGAACCATGTGGGCCAGGCTGGCTGGGTTTAAGAAGGGAGATCAGGTGAGCCTGTGGACAAGATGACTTCTAAGCTGAGACTTGGAGAGGGTGAGGTAGGGAGCTATGGGAATACGTGGGGAAGAGCAACCCGAGTGAAGGGGACAGCGATGCCCCCCTCGGTGGGAGCAGGCTTGAGTGGCTGAGGAATAGCGAGGAGGCCCATGTGGCTGGAGCAAGGCGGGGCAGGGGAGGAGCGATAGATGAGGGCACAGGGTACAGGAGGCCAGACAGAGGAGGGCTTTGTAAAGACTGACTTTCACTCTGCATGAGGCAGAAGCTTTGTTTCCCACAGGCCACCCAGTAGAGAACAAACCTGTGGTCTGGAGCAGGAGATCCGTTCCCATTTGGAGGGCCCTCTCGTGGTGGTGTGCCAGTGAGTCCAGGGTTCAACGTCTAAATGGTACCCAGTGTCCAGGGCAAAGTCAGCTGGGTCCCAGTCAGAGCCTGCTGAGACATAACTTTGGTCAAGGTGTAGGTCACCAGCCTCCCATCAGCAACCACCACTGTGCTAGCCTAATTTTCCAGGCGTCCCGCCCATTCTCTGGATTACCTGATACCTTTCCAAGGCATTCCTTTTCTGCTCACATTAACAAGAGTCAGATCTTGTTATTTTGGACAAAGAACACTGCCTGGTCCTCTAAAGCAATCTGACCATCTAGGTCTCAAGTGTTACCTCTTCGTGAGGCCTGCCTGACTACGTCAGTCACTTCCTCCCCCATCATTCTGCTTTATTTTCTTCACGGCGCTTACCAACCAAATCACTTTGTGCATTTGCTCATTCCTTTCTCCCCTCACTATCCTTCTTGACAGTTGGGATCACATTTTTCTTACTTACCTCAGTAACTCCAGCCCAGGACTGAGCACTGAGTAGCCCTCTAGTATTCATTGAATGAATGGATGAAAGTTGTCACCATGGACGCTGTTTGAAATGAGCCAAATCCAGGTGTTTGGAGTATGTGACTATATGTTGGGTCTAAGCCCAGATACATGCATGAGACGTCTGTTAGCGCCAAAGACTGCTGGGGTACAGAAGAGAAGAGACCCCGTGTACCACCGAGTGATCCTGAGTACAGAAAGGGAGAGGGTGAGAGGGGCGGGGGGAAGGGGAGAAGGGAGAGAAGGAAGACTGCAGGGGGCTGCGGAGGAAAGGAAGTAAAGGGGTGGCAAGAATGGGCCTGGGCAAAGCTACAGAAGCAGGCAGGGGCCAGCAAGGCCAGCTCTCCACTGCATGCTCAGGGGTCCAGGGGAAGTGACAGCCCAGGATGGCCGGATATGGCTTTCTGTAGTGTCCAGTCCCCAGGGTGAGTGCTCCGGGGACAGGCTGGAGAGAGATCCAGAAACAAATCACACCAGGAGAGGCACGTCCCCACACCCAGGGCCAGCAGGAAAGGGGACGGGGAAGCCCACTCATTGTCCAGTGGCCAGTGTTATAATTAATGCTGATCGTGAAGATTCCTGGGGGGATAAAGCAGCACTGTGCTGGACTCCAGGTGACTGTTACCCCAGGAAAACTGTACGTACGGAGCCAGTCTGAAGATGGATGAGAAACGAGACGACGCGCTAAGGGCGAGACTGACAGAAAGCCCAGAGTTCAGGTCTGGACTATGAGGCAGGGACAGGGGAGGGGCAGGAGTGGGCGCACGTGGTTCGCAGGGGTGACACCACCCTCTGTGGACAAGAGACCTGGCCAGCGCGACGGCTGTTCGAGAGGACACCCCGGAGCAGTCCCCGACTCCCCAGAGCGCTCCAGCACAAGCAGAGGCTATGGCGGGCGGCCCCCTCCAGAGACTCCGCCCCCCCAAGGGTTCCCCACAATGAAGGCAGCATCCCCACACATCTGCCCCTGAGCAGGAGAACAAGGACCGGCTGGGGACAGGCAATTCGTTCCTGTGCTATTTCAGCAGGGAATCCTTAAAGACTCTAAGAAAACAGGGACCGCAGAGGAACCCAAATTACAATGTTAGTGACAATAACACAGAGCTCTGAGACATGTACACACTTAATCCTCATCATTATGAGATACTGTTTTAATCCCCACTTTGTAAATGAGAAAACTGAGGGGCAGAGCAGCATGCTCAAGGATAATTAAGGGGTTGAGCTGGGATTTGAACCCAAGCCTGTGGCTTCAGAAACCACTCTTCGATGTCTACAATACATTGCTGGATGATGCAGATGGTAGTACCAGGCCTAACAGAAGATTCTTAGGTCCCACGTGCCCTCGAGGTCCCAGGACTAGCAAGGCCCTGCTCTGCCAGGCAAGTTTCCCAAGGCTCACCCTCAGTCCTTGCCGTCAGTCCTGACCAAATGCAGCACCGCCCGATTTGTCACAAGCCCCAATTCCCCTCTGTGTCCCATGGATCTGGAGATGTGACCCTGGAGCACTTGTGTGGCTTCCCAGGGGCCAGGCATGAGCCAGTGTGAATGCCTCACATCTTAGGACTCAGGAAACGGAGCACCCAAGCGCTCCGGGCGTCCTGGGTTCTCCTCTCCACTCTCTGCACCTTCCTCCTCTTACCTCTCCACGCGTGCTCAGCTGGCTCCCCAACACAAACGGTCCAAAACGGTGGCCTCAGCCCCAGGTGTGGGTGGCTTTCTGCTTGGCTCACCCCACCCACCTAGGAATGTTTTCTTAGTTTCTCCAGAGAGCAATGGCTCGATCCAGGTTACAATTCACCTCTTTGGATCAAAGGGTCAGGGGACGAGATCATAAGGTAAAACCACGGCTGTGGGCAGAACACACAGGGTCAAGTATGCCCTTCACAAGGTCCCTGAACCAGTGAGGAGGGAGAAAGGAGAGGTACCAGCCAAGGGAAAGAAGGGACAGAAGCCAAAGACCAGCGCCACAAGCACATTACAGCAGAAACCATTCAAAAAGCAAAGGCCAGTGAGCAGCCAAGAGCAAAACACTAAAAAAAAACAGCAAAAAAACCCTCTAAATGATCAAGAGTGAATTAACTCCATTGTGATCCACATGGAGGTTAGAAAGTAACACAGCCATTTCCATTTTAATTATGGACATGGCGAGCTATCTTGGCAAGGTGTGATAGAAAGTGAAAGGACAGGACTTCCGGCCAAGATGGAGGCGTAAGTGAACCACTGTGCCTCCTCACTCAATCAAGATTAAGGACAACAAAGATTTACAAACAATAACACAACCAGAACACAGAAAATTGAACTACGGAAGTCCGACAACCATTCAACCAGACCGGTAAGAGGGGCAGAGTCGACAGTCGGTGGAGAGGGAACTCGGCAGGAAAACGCAGTGGCTGGCAGACCTGGAGCGCCGGGGAGCATGGATGGCAGAGCTTGCAGACCCCAGACGCGGGGAGGAGATGAGCAGAGCATGTAGGGCACGCAAGGCACTGGCCAACGTGGACACACATTTGCGCAAGGATAAACTAGGCAAGAGTGGGCGGTAAGACGGACCGCACTGTCCAGGGCCCCAGCGACAGGAAATAAAGCCTAAAAACATCAATTGAAAAGGTGCCGGGAGACACTCCCAGCCTCATTGGAGAGGTCGTTGGAGAGACCCACAGGGTCCTGGAGCAGGCATAGGCCCACCCACTTGGGAACCAGTGCCGGGGGGGCCAGTTTGCTTGTGGGAGGCAGCAGAGAGGACGCAAATCCAAGAGTGCTTAACAGATGCCCTTGTTCCCTCTCTGACCCCGTTACCA
>PVKM010037687.1:0-14383 GCA_004027735.1 Carollia perspicillata | reverse complement strand
CGCTGGTGTGCCGCTGGTCACCACTGGCCCCACAGCTCTGGGGGGCGCGTCACGGGTCTCGTGGCACGCATCGTCACTTAAAACCCGACGGCCTGCACATGTCAGGTTTCCTTTGAGGCCCTTTGTTTGGCCTCAGTGCTTAGAGAATTTTTTCTTCATCCTTCGGTTTTAGCCACAGAGCTCGAGAATGACTCCGACTTCAGTGTGATGTGCCGTTTTCCCTACCTGTAACTGGAGCATGTTTAGCCAAAGAGGCTGGCAGACTCTCAGGGTTAATGTAAAAATAGCTCACCCCGACCAGAGAAAGTGGTCTGCTGTCCGTGCCCATTTTCCTGCTGATGTGATTTAGAAAAATGCCAAAAGCCCCTTTCCTTCCCGCACACCCCTTATGTGCCTCCAGTGCGGGCCCGGTGCAGGAGTCCCTGACTCCTGTCACTGGCGTTGGGCTTGTCCCTGTTGCTGCCTAAGACCAAGAGAATGTGGGAAGAAACGGCAACATGCAAATTCCAGGCTGAAGCATCATGTATTAGTTTACCCCTAGGGAAGTTCTTGCCTTCCACCACATTAGGCGGGCAGGCCCAGGGTAGCCACAGCCCCTCAGCCTGGCCCCAGAAGAGGTCCAGGGAACAGAGCCCTCCCAGCTGATCTGTGGGCCTATGAGCAAGAAAAAAATGCACATTGTGGTACACATTGAATTTTGGGATTGCCTGTTGCACAGCAACAGTTGACTGATGAAAAAGAGGTCCACGAGGGACAGGGAAAGGAGTGATGGAAAGCCACCCTCGGATAGCGTCTTAGGGATAGGTGGGTTTTTAAGGAGGCGTGAAATGATTCTTCTGGAATGAGTGGAATAATGTTTTACCCACTGATCCTTAAGGTAAACTGAAGAGGAAAGCAGTGATGGTTTTATCTCCTTTTTGCAGATGAAGACATTGAGGCGCAAAGTGAACGAGCCTGCTCCAGGCCCCGGAATCCCTGCCTCCCGGGCCAGGCTCCTCTCCAGGCTGTGCTGCCTCCTGTGCAGGCCCAGCCCTGAGGGCAGCCAACGTGGCCACAGGGCTTGGCTCTTACCAGTGGGGCCGGGGTCGGGACCTTCTGGCGTGCTGGGGAGAGGGCAGGGACCATGGCTGGGAGCTCTCCAGAGAGAAAGGGCAGCGTTTGGTTCAGAGCAGGGCAGGGGCGCCCACAGACAGGTGCCTGTGTTCCACATGCTGAGAACTGTGGTGGCCAGTTACCTACACTGTGAGCTGTGACCTGTGGTCAGTGTTCTGTGTGGCCAAAACTGGACCAGGGAGGCGCCCCTGAAAAGGTATGGCAAGTGTGTCCAGGAAAGAAACTCCTGGAAGAAAGGAATCTAGGCCAGTGCTCTTGCTTGGTGGTTGGCATCTGGATTTCAGCATGCTCAAAGCTATGCTCAGGGATTGAAAATGGCAGAGTCAGAGATCAAACCTTTGCAAAAGGCTACAGTGGGGCTCCTGGAAGCTTGCGGGCCGGGCCACCTGACTCCAGCGCACGGAGGCCTCACCAAAGGACGCGGGAGCTGATCAGCGTTCGTGCTGACAGCCAGGGCTGTCCGTCAGCACGTTCTCATTACTTCAGGGGGTTCTGCTCTTGCGAAGCTGATTTACCTAATAAGCTGCTAATAATCCCCTCAGCCCCCTCCTGCTTCATGGCCAGCTGGCCTGATCTGTGGCACTTTTGTGACTTCGACCTTGGTGCCTACTGACTGCGCCCGCAGCCCTGCTCCACCTTCACACAGTGTGACCCTTCCATCCCAGAGAGGAACCCGGCCCACCCCGTGTGGACGGGTGGTGGGCCGAATAATGGCGCCCCACAAGGTATCCATGTCCTAATTCCTGGAACCTGTGAACCTGAAACCTGGAATCTGAAACTTTACACGGCCAAAGTGCAGATGTGATGAAGGATCTTGAGATGGGGAGAGGGTCCTCGACCATCTGGGAGGACCTTACATTCAATCACCTGTGTCCCTCCGAGGGGCCGGGGGAGAACGGACACCGGGAAGGCAGCGTGAAGATGGGGGCAGAGGCTGGAGCCACGTGGCCACAGCCCAGGAACGTCAGGACCTGCCAGGAGCTGAAGCGGCGGGAAAGACCCCACCGAGCCTCTGGGACGCGTGCGGCCTTCCGCACCGCGATTCCAGCTCAGCGCAGTGGGCGTTGCCCTCTGCCCTCTAAAACCGTTAGAGAATACTTTTCTGTTTTTTAAGGATTTTAGTTATTTATTTTTGTAGAAAAAAGGGAAGGATGGGAGAAAGGGAGAAAACCATCATTCAGTTGCCCCTCATACACCCCCAGCAGGGGACCTGGCCTGCAACCCAGACGTGTGCCCTGACCGGAAATGGAACCGGTGACCTTTCAGTGTGTGGGACGATGCCCAACCCACTGAGCCACACCAGTCAGAGCTCTGTTGTTTTAAACCACTAAGTTTATGGTAATGTATTATAGCAGCCACAAGAAATGAATACGATGGGAAAACCAAGGGTTCCAAAAAGAAATGACTGGACCCGAGGCCTTGTCACGGGCCCTCAGTTGCTGCCCGTATCCTTGTGACTCAGGTCACCTGTGCCCAGAACGCACAGGCGCTCTTCCTACCCAGGGAAGGCTCTTCACTGCCTTGCTGGCAACCAAGGTGGGTCCCGCAGTCCCCACCCATTCCTGACATCCAGGCCCTGCAGCTCCCGAAGCTACGTCTCACAGTACATCATGGGGCCCCAGCTTCCAGCCACGTTGCCTGTAGCCCTCTCAGCTGAGGGATGAAGAAGCAGGGGTTGGGGTTGGTCAGAGGCCTGGTGTGCTCCCGGGCTCCATCTGCAGCATGCAGCGTGGGCTATCTGGCCTGATGACTGGCCCCAAGGTCACCTCAAGTCCTGCAACGGGGGCAGCAGGGCCCGCCCTCCAGAGCACACCTGCTCCCCATCGCTGGGAGAGCAGCACATGTGAAGGACACGCAGGCCTTTGGACTTGTATTAGACTTTTTAAAACTAAGAGCAAATAATGCTAGGTGCTTTTTATAGCACCAAGAAACTGTGCCTGTTAAAATAAACACATGCCAACCATTTACCTGAGTGGGAAAGCCACACAGGCAGTGCCACTGTTCTGTGTCCTTGAGTGATGCCCCTGGAAAGGTCACAGCTGCCTAAGCCTTTAAAAGCCCGGGAGGAACGGGCACTCCTGTGTGGGGTTCAGAGCTGCAGCAGCTCTGCACGGCCTCTCAGCTTGGTGTCTCAGTTGGCTCACCTTTGTAAATTACTTTTCTTCAACAAAAGGAGAAAATTGGTATCAAAGAGTATCAACTCCTGGTTCTTGGGAGAATTCTCATCATCTTTGGTGGAAGTCACCTTGCAGGTGAGTGTCTAGTGCCCGAAGGCTGTGACTCGTGGCCGGTTGGAGGGTGGGCACCATGCCTGGAGGCCTAGCAGGGTCCCCCTGTGTGACCGTGGCCAAGCTGGGAAGAGCCCTGGCCAGTGCTGGCCTGGTGGGTCCCTGGAGCAGGGATGGCAGTGAGCCAGTGTCTCACCACTAGCCGACAACCGGAGCACCTTACAGGGGCTTGCGACCCTTACAGGGGCTTGTCTTTTGGTGGGCGCAGGGGTGAGAAGACCCTGGGGTCCTTTCCCTGGTGCTGGAGTCTGGCTTTCTGGACGCTGGCTCCTCAGCACTGCCCATGAGGACAGTCACTCAGCCTTGGGCTCCACCAGCTCCATGCGACGGGCTCTGAGGGAAGATGGGCCACTGTCTGCTAACCCAGACCCACGTGCGAATGTCCCCCCTCCTCTAGAATGAAGGGCGCCAGGCTGATGGGGGTGCTGCTCACCCTGGCTGGTGTGCTGCACATGGCCCTGCCCCTGAGAATAGCCGCCTTCAACATCCAGTCTTTCGGGGAGACCAAGATGTCCAATGCCACCCTCTCCAACTACATCGTGCAGGTAGGTCCAAGGCAGCCTGTCCCCAGGGAACCTGGGGCAGGGTGAGGGGTGCTCTAAAAGGCCCTGTGGACACTGGGCCAGTGGTCTGTCCTGAAGGTGATCCCAGACTCTCAGGCCTCTGCTCTCAGTCTCCTGTCAGTTGTGGGGACAGGACGCTGTCACTCCTGTGGCTGACATCAGGCTGTAGACCAAACGGCTGTGAAAGCTCCCTGGGCAGTAGCAGCTTGGATCTTGCAGGGACTCAGAGCAGGCAGGGCTCAGACACCAGTCTCCCCCCAGCGTGTCCCTGCTTAGCGCCGCTGTGGCCCCGTCCCCAGATCCTGAGCCGCTATGACATCGTCCTGGTCCAGGAGGTCAGAGACAGCCACCTGACGGCTGTGGGGAAGCTGCTGGACAGACTCAATCAGTGAGTGAAGGTGACGGGGTCCCGGGGAAGCACATGGGGACAGTGACCATCCCTTCAGGCCATGGCGCCACTTTGGGTAGGCCCCAGGGACACCGGTGTGGGCGGGAGCCCTGCTGGAGGCAGCAGGATGTGCCCTGTGGGTCCCCTGGCTGGTACATTTGTTTCCTCAATCTAGCGACAACCCCAACGCCTACCACTATGTAGTGAGTGAGCCGCTGGGCCGCAGCAGCTACAAGGAGCGCTACCTGTTCTTGTTCAGGTAAAGCACCAGCACTGGCAGAGGAGCCGCCGCCCGAGGTTTCTGAGGAGGGGTGTGGGGGGCGGTGCTCTAGAAAGCCCACGAGGCTCCTCCTCCTGGGGTGGGGAAGGAACTGGGGGCCACCCTCCCAAGTGCTTGCCGTGCCCCAAGGCCTCACCACCTGGGCAGGGACAAGAGGACACAGATGGCCAGGAGCTTCGGGCTGGTGGGTCTGTGTGACATCCAAGCTTAGAGTGGGCCCCCGACCGCTGCAACAGGTGGGTTTAGCGAGACGAGGCAGCGATCCCAGCCCCGGGGTCAGCACCCTCTGGCCCGGCCTCCCTCAGGCCCGACCAGGTGACGGTGCTGGACTCCTACCAGTATGACGACGGCTGTGAGCCCTGCGGGAACGACACCTTCAGCCGCGAGCCGGCCATTGTCAAGTTCTCCTCCCCACTCACCCGTGAGTGCCGCTGCCGCAGGGGCCCCACCTGACCCTTCCCAGAACACCCTGAAGACCCCCGTCACAGTAAACCCTGCCACACGCCTCTTTGGGGAGCTTGCTGCCCTCCCCACCCGTTTTGGTCTTACACTGAAGTTACTTGGAGAAATGCCCACCCCCACACCCTGAACTGCCTCGTGTACCCTCCATCCCAGCCCTGGACCCGTGTCTGAGCCAGGCTAATGCACCCCTGGACCAGGACTGCGCCCCGACTCCCCCCCTCCCACCTCCTTGCTTAGCACAACCACCTTCTCCTCAGAGGTCAAAGAGTTTGCCATCATCCCCCTGCATGCGGCCCCGCTGGACGCAGTGGCAGAGATCAACTCTCTCTACGACGTCTACCTGGATGTCCGCCAGAAGTGGGACATGGAGGTGAGACCCCCACACACTGGACTGGGCGGCTAAGGGCCCTGCTCTGTCCACGGGCCAACCCGCTGCCGTCTCCTGCCAGGATGTCCTGTTGATGGGTGATTTCAATGCTGGCTGCAGCTACGTGACCCCCTCGCACTGGTCGTCCATCCGCCTGCGCACGATCCCTACCTTCCAGTGGCTGATTCCTGACACTGCTGACACCACGGTCACGTCCACACACTGTGCCTACGACAGGTGAGCGGGGTCTGCAGGCCCCAGGCAGGGATGGGGACACCTCCATAAGCAGCCGTGACTTCCGTCTAGGCCCAGCCTCAGAAATGGCTCCCAACAGCTTGGAGGAGACACTCACCCCTCCTGAGGTTTGTGGCCACTTATGAAGTGGAACACAGGAGGCTATCATGATGCTAGTTTTCTCCTGTGAGCGGTCTCAGGTGCGCAGGTCAGGTGGTGGTGCCCAGTTCGGGCACACCCGGATCTGAGTCTGGTCAGGCACAAGGCTAGTCCTGGCCTGGGCGAGGGCAGGAGCAGGGGGTCCTCCCTGAGCAGTGACACCCCAAGGGCCACGTAGGCCAGATGGGAGCTGGCCCCTGCAGCCTCCTTGTTTGGAACCGTGACGGTGAAGGCCAGACGCTCAGGTCCCTCAGCTCAGCTTCCTGGGGGAGAGCTTGTCAGCGTGAGCTGGCGGGACGTGCTGGGACCTGAGGGTTCCATGTGCAGAGCCAGACAGCGGGCTGAGGGAGGGCTTTCTCGTGTCTGGTGCTGCAGGATTGTGGTGGCTGGAACTCTGCTCCAGCATGCCATTGTTCCCGACTCAGCTGCTCCTTTTGACTTCCAAGCTGCATATGGACTAAGCAACCAGACTGTGAGTGACCACCCTTTACAGAATATAGCTCTGACGGGGGCCTAGCGCGCAGGGGCGGAGTGACATCCAGACCCACGGGACTTAGAGCAATTGCTGTTATTGTTGACTTGAAGGAACCCCTTGTCCACAGCCCTGGGAGCTCTAGGGGCACGGGCATCCCGGGGTTCACGGCAGGTTTACCCACAGGCCCAAGCCATCAGCGACCATTACCCGGTGGAGGTGACGCTGAAGAGGGCCTGACGAGAGCAGGCCCGGGGCCCTGGCGAGAGACCGCGAGCTTCTGGGGCCTGCACAAGGCCCTGAAGATGCCGGAGGGTCCCAGGGGCCTGTTGAGGTTCTGGGGGTGGCGTCTAGGGACCCAGGGCGAGTTCACTGAGCACAGGGCCCGCGCCCCCTGCCTCCCTCCCCACTGTCCCCCTGACCACTACACCAGCTCGAGGAAGGGGGTAGAAAGTAGGCTTCTTCTCACCGTACCTGCTTCCGTCGTAAGCATAGGGTTGTGTCAACAGAGTAACTTTCTGACAGTGAGCACACAAAGTCTAACAGTTAGATTAAGAAATACTTTTTAGTTTAAGTAAATAAAGCTCAAAAGAGGGTGTTCTCATTGGTGGCATCCAGTGGTTCCTTCCCCCTCCCCTGGGGCTCGAACGGTGCAGGGAGGTGCCGGGCTGCGCTTCCCCGTCAGCGTCGCTCCAGAGCCTTGACAAGCAGGGTGTTCAGGCGGCCCACCATGGACCGGGGGTCATCGACGAGCCCCGCTGTGATCATGGCGTTCTCGTAGATCTGAAAGACGGGGCGGTGACCTTGTTAATGGGAGGGGGCCTTTCCTGGTTCAACCCAGGGAGGGAGCGGTTCCTCCTCGAAACGGTGTCACAGCAAACGGAGCTGCCCAACCTCTGAGGAAGGTGCGGGCTGGCAGAACTGGCAGCCCTGTGCTCTCAGGCGCCAGGGACTCACCTGATCCACGAGCAGCTGGGCCAGGTCAGGCTCACTCTCTCTCAGCTGACTGAGCTTCTTGATCAGCGAGTGCCTGCAACAGACCCCCCGGAAGGACGCTCAGGGCTGTGCGCCCAGTGCGAGGGCCTCTGACTTCTGGGCAGCTGGAGGTCTCAGAACATTCACAGCTGCGTAATAGGCAAGTCCAGTAAAAAAAGGAGGCACAAAAAGAGGCACATAAAAAAGAACAAAGTCGATGATCACTGACAGATAGTATGACTGATTACATACCCAGAGGAACACACAAGAGTTCTGACGTTAGAAAATGCAGTAAGTACCAAAATTAATCTAAAGTAAACACCGAAGGGACAGCAGTTAGTATTTAAAAAGGCACATGTTGGTGCTTAACCAAAGAGACTGTAATTAAAGGTGAAACATCCCCTAAATTAACTCAAACATTTAATATTTTTTGGCACTAAAAATTTACTTTTATACCTAAACAATCTACTATACAATTCATAAATAAAATAAACATAGAAGAAAAGAGCCAGGAGAAGCTGAGGGAGAAGTTCCAGTAATAAAACAGTTTAGTTCTAGAAAACGAAAAGGCAACAGTTAAGTGCAGAAAAGTCGACAACATACGAAGCGCTACACACACACGGGAATTTAATTTGTACCTGATTAAGGACAGCAATTCACAAGAGTGGGGAACACAGGGTAACAGGCCAGCTACCGGAAAACAATAAAGCTGGATTCCCACCCTATTCTGTAGACTAAAGCTAATTCCAGAAGGACCAAGTGTTACATGTAAAAATTTAGGAGAACACAGGGAGGAAATGTTTTATCATCTCAGAAGGAAAAGCCTTTCCAAGCAAAGTATTGGGTTGGCCAAAACAATTCATGGTTTTTTTCCCATGAAAGACACATTTTTCATTTTCACCAATGACTCCACTGATTTGAGTATTTTGAGTATGTTGGCTTTTCCCACGTGGTATAATGCTGATTGTTCTCAATTAATGTACTGATTTGACCACTTAACTTCATGGTCTACCTGACCGTGGAGCATCATCCGGTGAGAAATCTCCAGCACAAAACTTCGTCAAACCACGTGGACACGTTCAGTCAGTCACAGCACCTCCTCCACACACGGCACCAATCGTTTTTTACATGTCGTTGCATTTTTACCATTCTTGAAACAATAAGGCAAAATATGCCAAAAATGTTGTGTATTTTTTCCACCTTCAATATTAAAGTTGTTACACAAAAATTCACCAATTTGATAATTTTTAAAAATGTATGCTGATATGACAGCTGTCACAATACAATTTAATAAAATTGTTTTGAGTAGAGTTACAGACAGCTAAGAGCTACTAGAACCATCTTATGGAAAAAACCTGACAAACTTTTTGGCCAACCCAACATAAACCCAGGAGTCAAAAAGGAAACGCTATAACTCAGACAGCATAAAAATGGAAATGTGTTTTTCTACACAGGAAATATTCTATAAATATGGTGTCTGACCTTACTTATAAAGAATGTACATCAAAATTGTAATTTCTCACTTAGGAGAATGGCAAAAATTGAGAAGTTTGATAAAATTGAAAACATTGTGGGAAACAAATATTTGTCTAACTGCTGAAGACAATTGGAGTCTGTAAGAGTTTAATAGGGACAGTGCTCTGAGACTTAGCAATCCCCTTTCCTCACAGCTCCGTTTATAATCAGAAACACTTTATAAAAAGCAAGGTGAGGACACCGGCACAAGTTTCTGCCCGTGTAACAGGGAGTCCCCGATGACCCTGACCACTCGTGCGCATGGGATCTCTGGAGAGAGACACATGGAACCTAACATGGTTGGGGACAAAGGTAGGAGGGAAATTTTACTATAAACGTTGATTCTTTTGAATTCTCTGCCATGTGATCATACTACCAATGTTAAAGGCAAATAGCATTTAAAAAATAAAGCCTGCCCTGGCCAGTGTGGCTCAGCTGGTTGGGCGTCGTCCTGTACACCGAAAGGTTGGGAGTTTGACTGCCGGTCAGGGCACAAGCCTGGGTTGCAGGTTCAATCCCCAGCTGGGGTATATATGGAAGGTACTCAATCAGTGCTTCTCTCTCTCCCAGCCCCCAAAATCAATAAACTTAAAAAAAAATAAATAATGCCTTACAGCAATACAAACAAGCATTCCACACAATTCTTACAAACCCACTTTTGTGCAGAACTGGTTAATAAAATCAAATGGGTGTCCAGTTGGCATGAGCATCCCTCTCTGTCAGGGACTCGGCTGGAAGCCGCATTCCTTCCCAGAGAGGGAGGCGCTCACACCACGCAGCCCGGGGCAGCTTCGTGGTGAGGTGTGGACACACCGCAGGATGAGCCACAAGCCAGTGTAGCATCTTCCAACCAGTAATTATTTAGCTCAGAAAACGTAAAAGGCACTTCCCTCTTCTCCCCAGTAGTTTATTAAAAAGAACTTTATGGTTATAAAACAACACGGAAAAATATGATAAAGTGATAAATGAAAAAATTAGACGTGTACTAAATATAAAAAAACCCACAAAATATAAGATAAAAGTCCAAAAGAATATACCAAATCAGCTACAGTGACATGTGAGGGTGAGACTATGGATCTTGTTTAAATTTCTGTAACATTTTTGGTAAAGTGTTTATGTAATTTCATTTTAAAAAATTACTGCTATATATAAAATCAATTTAAAAAAAACTTGTCAACAGTCAGAAAATTTCAAAATATCCAATAAGTACAACACATCTAAGAATAACTACAAAAAATGTATGGGAACTCTACAGAAGACATAAGGGAACAAAAGACATTAAATAAGACCTAGGACCATATATATTATGTGCATGGGTGGAAAGAATTGATGTTATAAATATACTAACTGAAAGAATTGGTAACATAAAATATACTGACCCTTGAAATCAGTCTGTATACAAGTGAGGACCCAGAGCAGCCCAGACAAGCTTGGAGGAGCACGGGGCACGGCCGCTCACCGCATGCAAAGGCCTGTGGGACGGCGGGGGCGCCAGACGACGCAGCACCGCCACAGGCAGGGCGGACGTGGGTAGGGACACCTGATACTCTGTGGAGAAGGCAATTTGGATCGCTGGGGAGGGGACAGAATAAACTCATGATTCTGGTGATAGATTTTTTTTTAAACTGTCACCTGAGGGCATGCCTATTGATTTTACGGCGAGGGGAAGGGAATGGGAGAGAGAAGGAGAAAGACACGGATGTGAGAGAGAAACATCACGCATTGCCTTGCATGCGCCCTGACTAGGAAGTGAACCCACAGCCCAGGTATGTGCCCTTGGCTGGGAATTGAACCCACAACCTTTCAGTTCACTGAACAACTGTCCAGCCCAGCAACACTGGCCAGGGCAGCGATAGATTTTTTTCTTTTTTTTTTTAAATCCTCACCCAAGGACATTTTTTCATTGCTTTTAGAGAGAGGGTAAGAGAGAGAAACATCGATATGAGAGAAAGACATCGACTGGTTGCACCCGGACCAGGGACTGAATGCCCCCAAATCAGAGATCGGACCCCCAACCTAGGTATGTGCCCTGAGCGGGAATTGAACCCACAACCTTTTGGTTACAGGATGATGCTCCAACCAACTGAGCCACACTGGTCAGGGCAATAGACTTCTTAAGACCCATACGAGTGTCTAACAAAAAGTTACGAATTTGATTTTATTAAAATTAAAAACTCCTTATCAGAAGACATCTTAATGCAGGGGGAGGGGTGGGGAGAAAATACAGACGACTGAAACTGAACAACAATAAAGTAATTTAAATTTAAAAAAACAGGCTCTAGAGGGAAAAAAGACATCTTCATGCAGGTGAAAAGAGAAGAGAAATTTGTAACTGATAAAGTATATAACATAACTGCAAACCGATCTTTAAAAAAGAACACAACAGGAACGAAGCAGTCTCGTAAGATGTGTCACGAGAAAGCCAAGGCCCTAAGTAAACGTAGGGACTGTGGGGTCTCAGGCTCTGCGGTGGCAGCTGGCACCAGCACGCTGGGAGCAGCTGGCACGACCTCCCCAGCTGAGCACACGGCAGTTTCCCGCCTGGGCACACAAGCCAGACACACACACACACACACACACACACACACACACACACACACACACACACGTGTGTCAGCACAGGGACAAGAATGTTCAGAGCAACCTGTTCCCAACAGCCCCAAAGGGAAACGACCTGAATGTCTGTTGAAATAGAATAAATAATCGTGTTGAGGCAGATTCAACCCATGAAGAGTACTCAGCTATGAAGACAAACCACAGCCCCCCTCCGCGGGGACAGAGGTTTCTCACACCTGAGGGAAGAAACAAAGACTTCACACAAACAGGCGAACCCGAGCTTGTTAAGTGTGCACAAACAGGCCGTAAAGCAAAGGGATGATCCTCACGGGTAGGACTGTGGTGACCTGGCAGGGACAGAACTCCAATGGCAAGAAAATGGGGAGCATCTGAGGGCCGTCGAGTTCTTTTTTTTTTTTTTTTTAACTTTACACGGAGATAGTGTAAAGTTAAATTGAATAGTTGAATTTCATGGATACTGTATAAACATTCATCGAACTGCACATAAACTTTATGCAGTTTTCCTGTGTATTATGAATAGAAACACAATTTTAAAGGCGTGCCTGGCAGGCCAGAGACACGCACGCTGTTCCTGGGCATGGAGGGCCCGAGGGGCCGCAGCCTCACCTGGGGTTGACCTCCAGTGTGGGCTGCAGGATCTGAGCACGCTCCTCCTGCGTCTTGGCCAGCTGCTGCATGCGCAGGAAGTGCCGGGCGGCCCCCATCTCCAGCACAGTGATCATGGCAGGGTGGGTGTCTAGTCGAAGAGTCGCCTGTAAGCAAGGCCGGGGGACCGGGGGTGAGGGGGACCCTGGGACAAGCCACCCTGAAGTGAGGGACCCTGGGCTGGCAGTCTTAACCAAGTGTGAAGCTTCCCCAGATGACGAGGTAGAACGTGTGTCTCCAGACCCAAACGCTCAGACCTCCCTCGCAATCATCACGAACGAGAAGGGAGCCTGGCCCGCTGCCCTGTACCAAGTTCCTAGAACAGCACCTGGGCTCCCTCTTCTGTCCCCCAGAGTCACCGGTTTCCAATGTGTCAACGACTTACCCAAGGTCCATCTCGCCTGGTGTCGCCTGAACCTCTCTCCTCCACAGGGCCACTGCCAAGTCCTCCAGCAGCTGTCTAAGGCTGCCTAGGCCTGTCTGCAGTCCCTTCCCCAAGTCCCATCCTTCCAGACGGCTGGAGCCTCCTTCCTGCAGACCTCCTCTCACCCGCCCCCTTTCTGGGCTCCCTCTTGGCCTGACTTCATAAATACGTCTTTTCCCAGCAGGCAGTCACAATCCCCACCCCTTGATCAGGCTTTCCCCTTCGCCCACCCTCCAGGCTCCTGGCTTCCTGACTTACACGGGGGAGGCTACTGAGCACGCTGGGCTCGGGGGGTGCCCTTGCTGGCAGCATGGGTGGCGCTGAGAAGCACCTGAGCTCCAGCTCAGACCCGGGGACGCACTCTGCCTCCTGTCCTCAGAGGATGGGGCTGTTTCTACCTCCCTCCTGGTCACTTGAGGCTTAACTGAGTCTCTGCTACAAACAGTGGACACAATGAACGTGTTACACAGAGAAACCCCGGCTACATGCCTTGTTTTTTAAATTTTATCTACTTACATTTAGAAAGACAGTGAAGGAGGGAGAAAGAGAGGAGGAAACATTGGTGTGACAGAGAAACACTAACCTGCTGCCTCTCGCACGCACTCCAACCGGGGACCAGACCTGCAACCCAGGCAGGTGCCCTGACCAGGAACCAAACCGGTGACCTTTCGCTTTGCGGGAGGTCGCTCAATCAACTGAGCTCCACTGGGCCCCACCGGTCAGGGCTGCGTGCCTTGGTTCTGGATGCTCCCTACCACGAGCGCCTCCTCTTTCAATCTGTGCCCATCCCGCCCACTCAGAGTCCTGCTGCAAACTCCTAGAGCCACCCACCCAAGCCCACCCTCCTTTCATCTCAGCCATCCCCACCCTGCACACTTGCCTGTCCCTTGGGCTAAGTACTGGACTGTCCCTGAGCCAGTGAGTGACCCTGCAATGGATACCGTTCTCTGGTGGCCGGCTCTCTCCTGTAGCTCTGAGCTGGACCTGTCTATTCCTGGCTCTCTGAAGCCCCTCCCAGAAGATCCCCAGCAGGACCACAAGCTCCCCAAGGCCTGGGGTGGAGCCACTGGTGTCTGCGGCCACTGCACGTCCTCTGGGGCCTGGACCCGGACGGCTCTGTGTAGCCAGCTGGGGACCCCTCCTCTCTACCTGCCCACGGGGCCACTGGCTGCTCACTTCCACTTTCTCAGTTCCCACCTGCTTTAAAAAATGGAGAAAACAACCAGCCGAGCTCGCCTGTCCTGCCCAGCAACACCCCTGGGCACGTGTGGCCACAGTGTGTAAGCTCACATGCAGAAGTGGCGGAGACGTGCCTGGCCTCCTCCACATAGCAGAGCTTTACCCGCCACTGGGAGAACTCCCACCAGGCCGGCCAGCTGTGTGGTCACTGCAGCCCTGGCAGCCGAGGGTGGCCCACCTCCCGCAGGTCTCACCTTCACGTTGGTGACACGCGGCCCCAGCGCATTTCTCATCCAGGCCATCAGGTCCTCCATCTCCTTCTCTGACAGGCGGCCGTCAGCTTGAGGAGGGAAGTGAGCGAGCTCACAGGCTGTTCTCCGCAACTCCCACCTCAGTCCCACTGGGGCCCGAAACGTCGCTGTCCCCACGCCAGGTGTCCAAGAGCCCCGCCCCCTGGCCACTGGCACAAAGGAGCCGCCAGAGATGCTTACCATCTAAAATACAATAGACAAAACTGAACCTCAGAGGGGCATTTTTGGTTGCCCTGCAGCCCATATAGTTTTACTATGGCTTTAAAAAGACTTTCAGATTCTCTTAGGAAGCCAACTTGGAAGGGGCACTAGAAGGACCTGGGAATCTAAATGGGAACGTTTTCTGTTAATCATTAAGGTGTCCCCAAATGGCTGCTTTCATGCAGGTCAGGGACCCCGGACAGAAGAAGGCGAGTCCCTGTAACCCCCAC
>PVKM010037686.1:0-14369 GCA_004027735.1 Carollia perspicillata | reverse complement strand
AGCTCCATTGCCACAATATCCCTCTGGCTTCCCAGTCACTGCCCCTATGTAAGGGGTTCACTCTCTCTGTGTCTCCTATCCTTCTCTGTGCTCCTGCTTATAAATTTCTAGATCAGCTACACTTCAACTGGCTTTTCAAGTTGATTACTCTGCAGTTTAGCTACAAGTCTGGTCTGGGGCTGGAAGCAAGGGGATGGAGCATCCAGCTACTCTGCAACCATCTTGGAATCCAAAAAGAAGTTGTTTTAAAAAATATGTATTTTTTGAAATACAGTTAGTTAACATGAAATGCAAATAGAGAGTTTAATATACTTATAAATATTATTTTTCCCCAGAACCATTCTTATTTGCCCCTTGCATTTGAAAAAAGTCATAGAATTCTCAGTTAGTGGGGTATCCCTTCTTCCAAGCTGGGCAGGTACTGGAGCCTCAGGCCATTGAGCCAATTGCAAGTCTCAGGCAACTGCCTCTCAGTCCCTAAGGTTGGAAAGTGCAATAGAGCAGTCCTCTAACTAAATGCTTACTTTCTCAATTAAATGCAATAAAGTGAATCAATCCAATTTTATCCCACACATATATAACGAGCATCTCCTCTGATAAGCTATGGTGCTAAGTGCTATGGAGGATAGATAATACAATATCATACCTTCTAAGCTTGGGGAGTGTGGGAGGAGGAAGAACAAGAAAGTGTGCAGAGATCATCAAATCCTGTAGAATCGACAGTATAGATGGGAAAAGCAGCAGCACATCATCCTGACAAAACCTGGTTGTGTGTGCACACGTGCAAAGGAGTAAAATAATAGAAAAAGAAAAGGCAATCTCAAACTTTTTTTGTAGAAAAATTATATTTTTGGAACACAGCACTGTTTCAAACATTGAGAAAGTTATTTGATTTTTAGGCCAAATGAGACAGGTAGAAAAGGTTTCATTTCTGTGACTATGTCTGAGAGTCCAGCACATTCATCCAGACTGTGAGTGAACATTAAATCGCAGGCTGCCATGGTGCACAGCAGAGGAAAGGCCCTGCTCATGTGGAGAAGGTGGAATGAATGAACTGGCAAACACAGAAGTCAGGAGTGCTGAGTGCTGTGAAAAATGTGGAGCTGGGTAAGGAAATGGAAGTGACAGACAACTAGATGGGCAGTTGTCATTTCCAAGGGTGGCCAGGGAAGATCACAATAATTAGGTGACATTTGAATCAAGAACTGAAAGTAGTGTTGAGGGAGCAAGTCATGAAACGATTTGTGGAAAACCTTTTCAAACAGAGGGAGCAGCAAATTACAAATGCTCCAAGACAAGAGCACATTTGGTTTTCATTCATCCATTTATGTGTTCATCTATACATTCTCTTTCATTCCTTTTTCCTTACAAATAATAATAGCACTATTGGCATTTTGTAAAAGATATTCTAGGAAACATCTTTTTTGTTAAATTTGTACTTTAAGATACAAAATGCATACTTGTTGAATAGCTAATATATAGTAAGCATGCACAGGAGGAAATAGAGTGAGTCAAGCAACAGTCTTACTCTCAAAAAGAGTACAATTCACTCTAAGAGATAGACATAAACTAGTAAGTGTATATAGTACCCTATTTATTGACTAGAAAGTATTGGGTATTGGGAAAACAACCAATGAGCTTTGGATATTAGTAAAATAGTATGGGCTTTGAAGAGAGAGATGATAGTTTAGCCATCTGATATTTTTACCCATCTGGCATCACACAGAGTTGTTAGATGATTGTTAACTATAATTCCCTTTGCTGCACCCCACATACCCATGACTATTTTGTGACTACCAATCAGTACTTCTTAATCCTTTCATCATTTTCACATGCCCACCCAACCTCCCTCTCCTTTGGTATCCATTAGTCTGTTCTCTGTATCTATAAGTTGGTTTAAATTTTGCTTCTTTATTTATTTTTTCTTTATACTCCATATATAAATGAAATAATATAATATCAATCATTCTTTGATTTATTTCACTTAGCATAATAACTTCTAGTTTGATCTATACTGTTGTAAATGGTAATATTTTATTCTTTTTAATGGCTGAGTAATATTCCATTGCATAAATGTTCCATAGTTTTTTAAAATCTCATCTACTTGTGGGCATTTTGGTTGCTTCCATATCTTGGCTATTGTAAATAATGATGCAGTAAACCCAAAGGTGGATATATTTTTTCAACGTAGTGTTTAAAGTTTCTTTGGAAAAATAGCCAAATTGGGATTGCTGAGTCATATGGAAGTTCTATTTTTAATTTTTCAAAGAATCTCCATACTGTTTTCCAAAGTGGCTGCACCACTCTGCATTCCTGCCAACAGTGCACAAACTTTCCCTTTTCTCCACATGTGCATCACACTTGTTGGTTGAGAATTTAATAATGATAGCCATTCTGACAGGTGTAAGGTGATATCTCATCATGGTTTTAGTTTCCACTTTTCTGAATAATTAGTGATGTTGAGCATCTTTTCATATGTTTACTGGCCATCTGTATGTCCTCTTCGGAGAAATGTCTATTCATGTCCTCTGTCCATTTTTTAGTTGTGTGTGTGTGTGTGTGTGTGTGTGTGCGTGTGTTGAATAGTATGAGTTATTTATAAATTTTAGGTATTAACTGCTTGTCAGATGTATCACTGACAAATATGTTCTGCCTTTCTATTGGTTGTCTTTTCATTTTGTTGATGGTTTCCTTTGCTGTGAAAAACCTTTTTATTTGTAGTTTTATTGTTTTTTTCTTTTTGTCTCACCTGAAGAGATATAACACAAAAATATTACTAAGAAAAATGTTTGAGATTTTACTGCCTATGTTTTCTTTTAGTTTTATGGTTTAAGTCTTACATTGAGTTTTAAATCCATTTTGAGTTTATTCTTGTATATGGTGTAAGACAGTGGTCTAGTTTCATTTTTTGCAACTATCTGCCCAATTTTCTCAATTTTTTGTTGTTGAACAGACTGTCTTTACTCCATTGTATGTTGTTGTTTACTTTGTCATATGTTAGTTGACCATATAGGCATGGGTTTATTTCTGGGTTCTCTATTCTTCTCCATTGATCTATGTGTATGTTTTTATGCCTGTGCTATGCTGTTTTGATTACTATGGCCTTGTAGTATAGTTTAATATCAGGTAGCATGATACCTCCAACTTTGTTGTTCTTTTTCAAGATTGCTGTGGCCATTCAGGGTCTTTTGAGGTTTCATATAAATTTTTGGATTATCTGATCTATGTCTGTGAAAAACACCATTGATATTTTGATAGGAATTGTATTGAATCTATAGATTGCATTGGGTAGTATAGACATTTTAATGACATGAATTATTCCTATCCATGAACATAGTATATGCATTCATTTATTTGTATCTTCTTCATTTTTTTCTTCAGTATCTCATAATTTCCAAGTAAAGCTCTTTTATCTATTTGGTTAAAGTTATTCCTAGATATGTTTTTTTGGATGCAATTGCAAATAAGATTTTGTTTTTGTTTTTCTTTCTGATAATTTATTATTGATGTATATAATACAACCAATTTCTGGATATTTATTTTCTATCCTGTTACTTTATTGAATGTATTTATCAGTTCTAGTGATTTTTGGTGGAATCTTTAGGATTCTTTATGTATAGCATTATGTCATCTGCTAATAACTTTTACTTCTTCCTTTCCAATTTGGATGCCTTTTATTTATTCTTTCCATCTGATTGCTGTGGCTAGGACTTCCTGTACTATGTTGGTAATTAAGCCATTTTTGACATATCTTCTCCGCAAAACATGGGGCAAGTAGTACCTCCTTTGTAGAATTTGTATGAGAAGTAAATGAGATTAGAAATATAAAGTATATTGTAAATACTAGGCATTTAATTAGTTCGTCTTCTTATTCCCTTCTCCTACAAACTGACTAACTATGGTAGTTGAACACATGCTGTGAATAGTAGGTGTTTAGAATCCTAACCCTTGACACATTGTATTGAAGTTAACTGATTATAGGCTTATCTCTTATACTAAACCAAGGTTTTCTTGAAGATAAGTAACATTTGTTAATAACCACTGTTTCTGTTGGGTCCATAATTGAATATTCTGTAAGTGGAATTAATGAATGCTCAGAATAGGAGTTGTCAGAATCTTCATCTGCCAGAGATAATTCCGTCAAAGCACAGAAAAGTTATTTATTCTTGATTATACAGCAGTAGTCAAAGTCAGGTTTTCTGTATGATCTATTTGGTGACCTGGACCATTTAAAAAGTTATTTAAAATACTTCTGAATACTATATATTTTAAAGGTGAGCCTATACTCTATGCTTGGAACCAAACTGGGCCCGTACATCTATTTCTTTTACAATGTGTTTAAATAATTAGAAAGCGGTAAACCCTTTATTCTTAATGGCAGTGGAAACGTAATTCAATTCCACAGGTGATGCAGAAGGTCATATTGTCCATTCATTTCCATTTTTATTTAGGGACTTAATTTTTTTCCCTTTTTTTTCTTGCTTACTTTCAGGCATAGAAACTGATCAGTCTTGAATTATGCATGACACATAGTTCTCAATAAGTATTTTAATACATAAATGAATAATGAAGGAACCTTTTTACTCACAACCACACCCTAAGATGCCAATCTTTACTTTTGTCAAGGTACTGAAACCTCAGCCTTTGCACTGACCCATTTTACTGCACCTAGCTCATCTTCAACCCTGCGTCTCTTAATCCCTTGACATCCCCACTCGCTAGGCCTCTGTTTGGCTTGCCGCGCTATCTCCCCAAACCGAGTCAGTCCCAGTTCTGCTCTCAGTGGCACAGCATCACATGAGAGGAGTTCAAAGTGCTGATGATGTGGACCAGCATGCAGGCCATCTGGCTCTCAGGGAACCCTTGCTGATGACCTTGTTTTTCATATTTGGCATTTTTCCTGGCACTGTTGCTCCAATGTTTTCCAAAGTCTCTTTGTTTTCTCCAGCTCACTGTTTTATCTTGCCTAGCTATTAACGTCAGCAGACTATCTCATGTGCAACTTTACTAGGAATCTGGAAGCCAGCAGGTCTGTTTCAGTACAAGTCATATCAGATCTATTACATGTTGCTTTTAGCAAAACCCTTATTTGTTAGTCTCTGTCCATCCCTGGTTCTTCATGGCCATCCTGCATTATTACTCTTCAGTCTTCTGTTGACTGCTTCCAGAACTTGCCATGTTCTTGACTCTCCTTTTTCCAACTCTTCCAGTTATCTATTATCACATGTCAAACAACCCCCACCCAAATTATAGGACTTAAACAAAAGTTTCATGATAGCACACAATTTTGTCATACATTCAGTCATGGCTTTGCTGGTTGGCAACAACTGGGTCATTTAGAGCTGGGGGCTGGTCTGAGAGGACCAGCTTTACTCACATGCCTGGCAACTTGGTGAGGATGGCTCAAAGGCTGGCCTTACCTGGGTTCCTCTTCATCTCCAAGTAATTGCAGAGCCTCTCCACGTGATCTCTTCAGCAGGGTAACTGGACTTCTTATTTGATACCTCAGGGCTCTGAGATACCAAGTTCTCTTAAAGGTTAGCCCTGGAAATAACATCATATCTCTTCCGACACATTCTAAGGCTGAAAAGTCATAGACCAGCCCTCATTCAAGAGAACGGGAAATAGACTTTATACCTTGATGAGCATTGTGTGAAAGAATTTACTGCAGTTGTAACTGATTATACCTGCCTGTATTAGATTTGGGAATTTGTTTTCCATGGGTGTCCTAGCAGCCAGTCTTCACCCAGACACTGCTCACCCCTGCTGCTCCCATACTGGCAGCAATGTAGTGAAAGGACCACCCTCTGATCTGTAACCTGGGTTATGACTTCTTATTGCTATAAATTCTTTTTTTGTTATTATTATTAGAAGACTTCATTTTTAAGAGCTGCTTTAGGATTGCAGCAAAATGGAGAGTAGGTTACAGAGACTTCCCATTTCCTTCCTGTCCCTACATATGCATAGCTTCCCCATTACAGCGGTATGTTTTTTATAATCAGTGACCCTACACTGACACATCGTTATCACCTGAAGTCCACAGGCTACATTAGGGGTCACTCTTGGTGTCGTACATCTTGCAGGTTTGGGAAAATGTATAATAACATGCATTCACCACTGTAGTATCATTCAGAGTAGTTTTACTGCCCTAAAAATCCTCTGTGCTCTGCATTCTTCTACTCTTTTAAGGTAGACATGGAGAAGCACCAGTTAGATCCCTCTTGAGGAAGTCTCCACTGTCCAGTTTTGGGGAATTCAGGGAGTAGATTTTAGCTGTGAGTGTCTTCCAAGCCTGCCTCAACTATAGAGAGTAGGCTCTTCCCTGAGACCATGGCTTTTGTGCAGCACCCCACATCCAGTAACTGAGTGATGCATGTGTGTAAAGAAAGACTCAGGCGCTTCAGTTCAGCCATTTCAGCTCTGACCAGCAACACTCACTCCAGAGCTCCCCCCGGGTTCATGGGGGTCTACACTGCAGTTTTGTTTCTCCCTCTGTCAAATACGACTCCTCCCTTCCTGTTACAGGTGTTGATCTTCTCTTAACATCTTGTAAACCAAACTGTCTCAGCATCTGCTTTCAGAGAGCACCCAACCTCTGCTGGGTTACACGGTTACTTCTATACCATACTTCTATAACCATGTAACTATACATATGTATGCATGTGTGTATACATATACACAGATGCACATATATGCTCAAATACATTGTGTTCACATACACACATGCATATATGTATAAAACACACACATATACAATCACATATATACTTTCACACAGATCCTGGTGTCAGAAGAGGCAACTGTTCTTATCCAAGGCTAACCATGACTAGTTGAATTTGGATGTCACTGTTTGCCCTGTACCTCCTTTTTCCCTAGTGTGTTAGTCAAAGTGCCGTACCTTTGGTGTGAGAGTGAAGAAGAGCTCCTCCTTCATCATGCAAATTTTTCTAATGGGGACCATGAAAAACTCTTCTCCCTCTTTCCCCAACCACCAGGCTGTGCACAAAGCTCAGATTGGACCAATCGGAGTCTTAATAGCATTTAACTGGAGCTGAGGAGCAGCCCTTTCTTTTCTGATAGAGAAGCCTATGTGGTGGGTCTAGCTTATGTGTGTCTTCATAGGAGAGAGATTGGAAGATAAATTGAACACAGCAGAGATGAGACGCTGGTCCTGGAAGCATCAAATCTCTGTGTGCAACCATCTGCAGCTACACTCTTTTTGCTGGTTATGTGAGTCAATATTTTCCTATTTTTGTCTAAATTCTTAGATGGAGTTACATTGTCACTTGCAACTAAGAGTTCTGGTGAATAAATCCCTCCAATCTTGCTGTCTACAGTATGTTTTTCTGTCTCTTACAGGACCTTTATCCTTCAATTATCCCATCTTCTAGGGACTTTACTCTGCCCTCCTCTACTGACTGCTTTCCCTCTCCATAGACCAAACACAGATCTCAGCACTGGTGGAGAGAAGACTGTCCCTGGCGTCCTCCATCTCTTGAGCTACATTTCTACTCTCATCTTGTGCTGCATGCATAAATTTCTTTTGATTGTGAGCTCTACACACCCTTACTTGCTTACTTTATTTACTTGACCTCTTACAATCTATCTTCTGTCCTCACCTCTCTACTGAAATAACAATTTTGAAATCAGTTATCTAGTAATGGCCACAACAAAATAGCCTTTCCTCAGTTTTATTATCTTGGATCTATTTCTGACACATACCACTATTAATCACTGACAACTTCTTCTACTCTCTGGCAAGACATGGTCTTGAACTTCTCTTCTTAGAGGCCCTACATTCTACTGGCATTCCTGAGAAGCAAGGCTCTGGTGGAGTCATGAGGGAGAAGAATCAGAGTGTTTAGAGTCAGGAGAAACAGCTATAGAGATGGTTTAAAGAGTAGCAAGTAGGAATTTAGGGAACTCAGCTGATTGACTTCATTCTTAGTGAAGTAAAAGTCAAGGTCATCTGACAAAAGTGAGAAAGGCTATGTGGAAATGTCAGCATTAAAGTGGATAAATACTAAAATATTGTAAGTAACAAATAAGCAAACCCCAAAGAAATGAATAATATGGTTATAAATCAGCAGCTAGGGTCCAGATAGGATAACTAGCTTGGATTCAATCAGCAAAATTTCATAACTTTTTCCAAAAGTTCAAATTTATGAGAAACCAGGTAGTAATTGCAAAATTACAGGCACCACGCGAATTGCTGGCTGAGCCCCAGACCTGGTGACGGTGAGGCCAGAAGAGGCTCTAGATCTGCCAACCACAGTAAATATCAGATGAGCAAAGTTGGAGGAGTAGAAAAAGCAAACAGGAGGTGAAGCAGAGCGAACTTGGAGCAGAAAAGCTCCAGGGGGTAACATGGTGCAGGGCGCGGCCATCCTCTGTAATGGGGGTTCTCAAACTTTTCTGCATCGGAATTATCTGGAGGGCTTGTTAAAGTACTGACTGCTGGTCTTCCCCCAGAGATTTCGATTCAAGAAGTCTAAGGTTGGAGCTGAGATTTTGCATTCTAACAAGTTTCAGGTGATGCTGATGCTTTGAGAATGTTGTTGTGAGAAACAGAGAAGATATGAAGGCATGGATGCTGAGGAAGTCGAGATCCTGAGAGGTCCAGGTCATAAATCATCAATAAAAGCATAGTGTGTTGATGGAGTCTTAGATGAGCTGGTGCTCCAGGCAGTAAGAGTCAGAAGACTACATCAAGGAGGGAAGGAAGAGAGCTACAGTGGAGAGGCCTCTCGTGCAGTGGCTGCAGGACAGTGTTCTGCAGAGGAGGCTGTGAGCCCAGGTGACCTGTGAGTTGGGGTCAGGGAAGAGGAAACAACTTCTTTTGGGAAAGGCATCTGAGAGCTATTTATAGTTCAGGAAAAACCACTTTATCATTTAGACAGTGAGGTGGAAAGAACACTGATGTTGGGACATCAAAGAAGAGACTAGTTGAGAAGGTGGTACCGGGGAGGGAAACTGCTTTGGATGTAAGTGGGGCTGACTGAGTTGGAAAGTAGGAGAAGAAGACAAGAGGGTGGGGTCTGTGCTTCGAGTGGAAGAATGGATGCCAGAGCTAAAGTTGGACTGAGTTTGCACAACTGTGGCGGTGGTCAGAGAAGGAGAGTGGTGATGAGGCTTTCTGCCTTTGTTGTGGGAATCTGCGTGAGCATAGCCCTTTGCTGTGCTATGTGATATCTGCCTATATATGTTTTTGCTTTGACAATGTCTTCTTTGCTCCTGATGATAGTAGTGCGATTGCATGAAAAGCAGTCAAAAAGTATTGTTAGTAAAGATAGGAGGCCAGGCTGAGGCTATGATGTGTGGATTATTATTATTGTTGTTGTTATTGTTATTATTGTTATTATTATTTTACTCTAAGAGCTTTGTCATATAGTGGGCATGAATAAATACTTGTTAAAATAATTTATCCATACAACGGATCCTTTTTACTGTCATCATTGTTACATAGTATGGCTTTTGTCTGGCTGCATATGGAATTGTGTTAAAAATTGTAACTGTAGAATGCCAGCCTCATTTTAGAGTTTAATGGGGCAAACAAGCATTGGTCACTCTGCTGATGTGGGAAACGAGACAGCAGAGAATCATTGTCTGGTTTATACTCTCTTTGTGACTTTGGCAGTGTTTGGTTCTATGATTTCTAAAGATCCTTGAAACTGGAGACAGTCATGTATAACAAAAAGAGTGTGAGTGCCTTCAGTATGAGACAGATGTGATTCCCACCCCAGATGAGCCCCTTAGATCTTGGAGAGATTGTCCAAACTGTGTGTTGCTTGGTGTCTTCATCTGCAAGTAAAAAAACCCCCAGAGAAACAGAAAATAAGTAATTTCATAGGGTTGTTGCAAAGATTAAACGAGGCAACGTATATAAAGTTCTTAAGCACATTCCTACGGCATACTACGTGCTCAATAATATGACTTAAATTTTTCTTTTCTCACGGTCTCCACTTTTACCTTGACCATTGTATATATTTTTAGGGGTCAGAGAACTATTTCGTTGTGGCAAGTGCAGGATGTAGATGAGCAAATTCCTCTTAAAGGACACACTACTCCATACCGCCGCGGGAGTGGCTTCGCTGTGGGGCAGGCAAGCTTCTTCCATGTTATCAGCTCCCGTTTCATGCAGTACGTGCAGGTAAAGCAGGGCTTGGATGTCCCAGAAAGAGAAAGCTTCTCAGAAGAAAGGGGGATTACATTTCCTTGTATATATGAGTGAGTTTGATATTAAGAGGAAAAGGCTTTGGCCAAGTTTGTGTCATGGTTGGGCACTTGTTCTGAACCTGAAAGTTCTTGGCAGCTCTTATAGCACGCACCTCCCTCAATCTGTTGCTAGACGAAGCATGCTTTGGGAATGAATAGTTTATTTTCCCAACCCTTCATCTTTTTTATTTTATTTTTTGCATTTCCCTGATGGTGTCAATTAATGAAAAAGTGGAAGACCTGTATTTCCAATGTTCTCCTCTCCATGGTGAGCAGAGGCAGGCAACAGGTTTCTCTGACATTGTGCTTTAAAACTCGGTTCTAAAAGCATTTGAAGAAAACCCTGTTCATAGCAAACTCTGCATATACTTTCTTTCCCAGAAAAACTTGCATGAAATCTACCAAAGTGAACTGAAATGGATGGAGAGGGGCACTGTCACCTTCTATATTTGTCTCATCGATTTTGAAACTTGGGCAGGGGTGGGGGAGAATTTCTCCTCGTTGAGTAAACACCAGGGCATAGTAAGGTTTTTGCACTATGAATTGCTATGATAATATTTAGACTCCAGAAAAAAATCTATACACTTCAGTTGCAAACAAAATAGGAATGGAGTGAGTTGACATCCTCTTTCACTGTTCCTGTATGATTTATTTAGTCCTGTCTTTTTTTGCTCCATTATGGAATATTTTCCTTTAGATTCCTGGAGCAAGAAGCTGAAACTCAGGAAAATAAATTTATGGAGTGTGATGAGCATGACAGAGCCACCTTGATGCTCTTCTTTCTCAGCAGCCTGTGTACGCGCATTTGCCAAACAGTATGACCACAATTCTGAACATTATTTTACCTATGTTTTGAGGGAAGTTGAGGATAGTTAGAGGAATGGATGAGCAAACCTGGGCTCTAAGGTTCAAGGGGGCACATTCTCCCCACTTCTTCCCTAAATAGTATTTTTTCACGGCACATTTTCCCAATGGGCAGGAAGGGCTTGTTTTCTCTGCAATACCCAATGTGATGCCCCATGTTCTTCTCTAAAGGGAGAAATTCGGAGGAACAATAATGACAACACACTTACTGGCATGAAGGGCTAGGGGACTACAGAATCTGAAGCATTTGGAGGTTCTAAGTAAAACATGAACATAGGCTGGATAAGCAGCTGCATCCTGAACTGTCTGCACCGTCCCTTCATCAGATCACTGCCCTTGATCTTGCTATTTGGCTTCCTGGTTAGAGTGTAGGGTCACTACACTATACTGGTCCCATAGACAGAGGGGAGGCTTGCATTTTTGTGATGAGTGTTGCTTTCTTTTGGAATTTCTTCTTTTCCCAGAACAGGTTGCCTTGCTCAGCAGCCTCAAAGCAATCAGTATTTTTACTCCTAGGTGGCAGGGAAGCCTGCAGGCAGGCTCCTCATCCTAGCTGTTCCAGATCAGTCCCTCTGAGGAGACAGTGTTCAATGTGCCACAGTCTGCTATGGTTCTTATTCATCACTTTACACAGAACAGCAAAGACTCCTTTCTCTATACTATGTCAAAGGGGGGGAGGAAGGAGTGGGCCATGAATATTTAATCTGGGCAAAGCAGGAGCACATTATTTGAATAATCTACTTAACAGTGGCACTAGGCCCTTCTGAGAAGGTGGTGGATGCCACACTTCCAGCCTAGCACCAGATGTTTGCACACTTTCATTTTTAATCATCTCTCTGGATTTTCATTGAGTAGGGTATATATGGAGGCTCTTGTCTGTCCATCAAACCACATCTTTAATTTAAACAGCTCTTAATAAGGGTTAAATCTGCAGGCTGAGCCAGCCCTCCTCTAGTTCCATGCAAAGAGGGAGAAAATCAATGGACCAGGAAGCCAGAAGGGTGTCCATTTTGAAAAGCCGTAATGAATTACGTTCTTTTAGTAAAGCTGGCAACCTCCAGTTCTGTTCCCACAGCCTCCCTTTCACATGTCCACACCCCCTGTGCCACATCCAATTTAATGAGACTGCGCAGATCTTCAACGAGAAAGGGGGCACTACTGCATAGGTGCTTGGTTCAGGAGGATCAGAGAAAACTCACTGGCTTTTAAAAGGGAACTTAAAGGCAAAGAATCTTTTGGGGGGAGTAGAAGAAGGTCCCTGATTTCAATGTTTCATGTTTTGTCTGGAGCACGTGAACACCCTAAGTCAATGTGAGCTTTCGGGCCTCACTATTGGCAAACAGGACCCCAAACCTCAGGACCATTGAAGACCAAGAAGATCGTGGTAGGTAATGAGAGATCTTTGGATTTAAGCAGCACCATCTGCCCTCCCATGCCCCCTTCTCTTGGCCATAAGCAAATGGATAGAGAAGTTCTATAACTGTCTTCCTTGTGATGAATCATTGCTGTAACCGTTTTTTTAAATCAATAATTAAAACCTTTATTTGGCCAATAGAACTAAATGTATGCCAACAATGGACAAGGAATCGTGAAATCTAGAGCTCCAGCATATGTATTGGCTATAGATTTAAAAGTCAGAGCATTATTTGGGCATCAAGAGACTTTTGTTCAAGTATTGATTTTGTGGCTAATTTACAAATCTTCTGTAATACAATTTACTTATTTATGCAACGAGAGGGTGAGGATAATGTATACTTCTGTAATGAAACTTGGAGCTCTACAGCAGCCTTTGAAAACAAGAGATAATGGCACTCAACCAAGATGACTTGTGTGAGCTAAACATGGCTTTAGAGAAAAGCAAGGACTCTGGTGAGTCCTTTCTGAATTCTCTAGAAAAACTCTGGCATGCAGAGGCCTAGGTATTGCATTCCAGAACCTCTCTTTCCTCCCCTAATCTCTATTGACAAGGTTTTTCTTATGCCCTATATAAGAATAATAATGAAATAATAACTGATATTTATAACACCATTATTAAACATACCAGGCACTGGGCTAAGTGATCTGTGAACTTTATATTGAGAAATATGGTAGATAAGAACACATAGTAAAGCCAGCCTTTCTGCATTCAAATCACCACTTTGTCATTTCCTAGGTGTGTGACCTCAGGCAAATTAACAATGCTTGGCACATAGTAGGTGCTATAGAAGTGCTAATGTTAGGATGTCATTTAAACCTCAGAATATTCCTATGAGGGAAGTATAATTATCCCCACTTTCCAGAGAGGAAATTGCAGCTTAATTAACATCTGGGATCCTCTTGTTGTGAGAGGCAGAGCTGGGGCTCCTAGCCCAGGCCCTCATACTCCGGCTCTGGTCTTTTCCAGTCTTTGTGCTTTAGTGGAAGTAAAATCAACCAGCATTGCTGGAGTAGGAACTTTAATTTTTCCTTCTACTTCTCTGTCTCAGAGCTCTTGGGTTTGTTTTCTTTGTTCAGCTTTCCCAGACTTGGAAGCCATTTTCAGTAGGTTTCCATCATAGTTTCTGTTTCAATTTCTTTCCTTATTGTGGGGCTTTCTCTTGAAGTCATTGCATCATTTCCTTGAGATTCCATTTTGAGACCTGCTTGAGATGTGTTTCTCTGTGCCATTGTTTGGGAGAGAGGGAAAGCAGGTCAGCAATAGGGACAGGGGAAGACCCACGGCTCCCAGCTGGGACTGAAAGGGAGGGACCATCAGGTAGGTTTGGATCACTCTGCACCCCAAATAGTTTCCGGAGCACAGAGGCCCAGAAGAAATAGCAGCTGAAAAACACAATGGCAAAAAGATTCACTGTGCATATAGGGAAACCATCCCTTGGAGTATGAATAGGTGACATCAGAGAACATAGCACTGTGGCCTGATTAGAAAAATGCACTGGTGGAGACCAGTGAACTTCTTTGAGGGAAACTTTTTGTTTATTTTACTCCCTGTTGGATATTAAATGCATCGTTCAAATGGGCCAGTCCAGAGATCTATGCCAAGGTCATAAAATAAGCTGCCTGATGCATCGACTCTGGCTCCACAATTTAGCTATGGTCTGATTTAATCTCTGGGTGGACAGAAGAGAGACATCTCATGCATAAATACCTTTGAATTGTAATTATTTAAAGCCATGTTTTCTTTGTGTCTTATGTCTTTTTGCCGTGCATTCTGTTTCTCTGTTCATGCTGCATCTGTGTCTTGAAGCCTCCCACCTGTTAGGACCACCTTGTCTCATCTTTCTCCATCTCTCTTGGCTCTCATTCCAATGAAG
>PVKM010037685.1:0-14365 GCA_004027735.1 Carollia perspicillata | reverse complement strand
AAATTGCTCTGCTGATTATGTGTTTAGCACATTGTTAAGGTCTAATTAAATAAGAAATAAATTATGGATTTGATCTCAATATTACATCTATTCAGAAATTAAACAATTTAGAAGTCAGTGGCATATTGCAGTGATCCCGTGTCCACTTCATATATCACTGATGTATTCTATTGCGTGACTCTCCTATGGTTTATTCTGCTTTTTTCCTTTTAATGGAGATTTAAGTTATTTCCATTATTTTTTATTTCAAATAAGGCTTTTGTATATTCTGTGCATATATATGAAATTTTTCTCTAGAATTAAACTGCTAGGTTAATGCATGTGTTTTTTCAACTTT
Organism: Carollia perspicillata; assembly: GCA_004027735.1. Classification (NCBI taxonomy): domain Eukaryota; kingdom Metazoa; phylum Chordata; class Mammalia; order Chiroptera; family Phyllostomidae; genus Carollia; species Carollia perspicillata. The sequence goes on along the minus strand of PVKM010037685.1, from coordinate 14,028 downwards.
ACTCCATACTGACAACTATTCCCAAAATGGTTGAACAAACGTATACTACCACGAACTATGTGAATTCTTCTTGTTCTATGTGTTCACCATACTTTGATATTGTCTGATGTTTAAAATGTTGCCAACATAATTGCATGACAAATAATATTTTAATTTGTATTTTTCTGATTACTGACACGGTCGAACATTTGTTTAACATTTATTGGTTTTGTGGGAGATTTCTTCCGTGAATTGCTGTATCATTTGTCCTATTGTTAATGAGTTGCCTTCATATTTGTTTGTATTAATTTCTACATTGGATATCAATTTGTTTTGGCCTATAGATTTTATTTCCACATTTTAAGTGACTTTTGATGTGTAAAAATTTTCATTTTTTACTGTAGATATATTTGTCCAACTTTTATTTATGATTTTTGTTTTTGGGCAGTTGATTAAAAATCCCTTGCATACTACAATGTCATAAATATACTTTCTTTACTACTTTTGAAAATTTAAAGTTTTATTTTTTTAAAAAGATTTTATTTATTTATTTTTAGGCAGAAGGGAAGGGAGGGAGCCTGAAGGAGAGAAACATCAATGTGTGGTTGCTTCTTACCCTACTGGGGACCTGGCCCGCAATCCAGGCATGTGCCATGACTGGAAATCGAAACCAGTGACCCTTTGGGTTCATAAGCCGGTGCTCAATCCACTGAGCCATACCAGTCAGGGCTATAGTTTTACTTTCTAAAATATATTTTGTCTAGAATTTGATTTTTGTACATGATATGAGATAGGACCATAGTTCATTTTCTTTTTTTCCCACTATGAATGATTATTTTTCCCCAGTAACACTTATTGAATAATTTGCCCTAATCTGCAATATACCTCTTATAAACTAAGTTGACTTTCATTTGTGGGTCTGTTCCAGTATCCTGTAACAATCTTACAGTTGTAACTACTGCAACTTCAAAATAAGTATTGAAATCACCTCACTTATGTTCAAAACAGTTAAAATTATTTTAGGCCTTTTTTACATACCATTTAGAATTGGTTTATTAATCCTTAGTCAAGATCTTATTTGGAATTTGATTGGAATTACATTGAATGTATAGACTAATTTGGGAAAATACTGGCTTTTAAAAAATTAATTGGATCTTATTTATGAGAATAGTTTACTTTTCTATTTATAGATTTATCTTTTAGTAAGCTTATTATGAGTATTAAAGTATATAATAATTTTATATTTTAATTAGATTGCTTTATATTATATTCAGTATATACAAAAATAGTATATTTGTATACTTGTATTATACAAATTTGTATAATATTTGTATTATACAAATATAATAGTATATTTGTATATTTGTATTATTATAAGTATTATCCTTTGAATATTATGTTTTCTAACATGTATTGCTTTGGAGTATAAATTTATAAATTTATCTATTTACTAGTGTTCTGCAGCCCTTACAAAATTTATGATATTTGTAGTCATCATCAAATAATGGCAGTTTTATTATTTCTTTTCTAAATTCTTGTATATTCATTTATGACTTTATTTAGTCAGACTTCATCAGAGGGATTCTCATAGAAAATCTGAGACAGTAATGATAATGCATGTTTTATTTTTTAATTATATTTTTATTTTTAAACTAAACCTTCATTTTGAGATAGTTGTAAATTTACATGCAGTTGTGAAAAATAATATGGACAAAACCCTTCACCCTTTGCTCAGCTTCCCTCAAGGCTAACAGTTAGCAAAACTGTAGCACAATATCACAACCAGGACAGAGTCATTGACACAGTCCAGACAAAGGATACGTTCTTCAGGCCAAGTGTCCTTCCTCTTGCTTTTCTGTGGTTTCTCCAGCTTCCTCCCACTTTCTCTACCTCTTCAACACAGGTACCAGCTAATCTTTTCTCCATGTAATGTCTGTTCGAATAGTGATGTTACATACAATTTTCCTGGGACCTCTCCTTTATGTATGTTTTTAGCAATTTACTTTTAATAGATACACTGTATTACATTGTTTTGTTTCTATTCCTAGACTCCTGAAATGGTTAATCATGAATAGGTGCTGATTTTTTAAACAAATGATTTTAATATATCTGATGAGATAATAATTTTTCTCCTTTAATTTGCTAGTGTGGTGAATTATGTTGACATTATTATATATAAAGCATTTATATTCATTGGATAAACCCATCTTAGTCATAATGCATTTTAAAAATAAATTGATACATTATTTCTGCTTAAATTGGTTTAAATTTTTTTTGATTCTGTGTTCATGAGTAAGGGAATGAACTATAATTTTCTTCTCTATTACTTCCCATTATTAATATCTATATCATGTTTATTGTGCTTCTATAAAATAATTTGGGAAGTATTTCTTATTTTTCTATTCACCGAAAGAGTCTGTACATATAAGAATATAATTACAAGTTCTCATCGGTTTTAGTAAAACATCTCCAGCAGGTCCCTCTCCCCTCGGACCATGAACCCCACTGTTTAACTCCTGTGTCTTACTAGGATAGAATGGCCAGTGCATTTCTGGAAATCACTAAAAGTTTCCATCCAGGATCCCAGGGTATTCTCGTTGTTTTATTAATCCTTAGTTCCTTCTATTGCATCTTTATTACCCCTGAGAGTCTGTTGTTATTACTCTGCCCTTTCCTTTTTCTTATTCTAACTTAAGAGCTCAGTGATCTATCTATCTGTCTGTCTATCTATCTATCTATCTGCCATCTATCTATCTATCATCTACTTATCTATCTATGCACCAAGTGCACAATAGGCATTTCTCAAAGATTTTACTCCCACCAAAATTATCCACAATTCCACTGGTGTCAGAATGGCTGTGGGAGTTAGGGGATCAGGATCAGCCCAAGGGAAAGTTGAATTGGGTACATTTATTTTGAGACTCATGAGATATACATTCATTTATTTGGTTTGCACAGTTTCATTTTTGTTATATTACTTCTGACCATCCTGTTGTATGAGTAACTTCTGTGCACTTGCACCAACCTACCCATTATTGTGATGCAAAGGTGCAGGCTCACAGTTCATGTCCTTCAGCGCCTGGCACAGGCGTCATACTGGCAGTGCAGGGAAGCCAAGTTTAAGATCACAGAGCAAGGAGCTGGTCTGTCGGACTATCTTTTCATTATCAAATGGGTTAAATTACTAAGTGTAACTGTAAATATAATTGTTTCTCCTGAACACCTAGGAATAAACAAAGTATTATTTTGGTTAGAAGCAGAGCAATATACTTGATGAAACAATCATCATTTTTTTCTTTTGGGAATTACACAAAATAGAATTTATTAACTTCTGTATGTTGGTGTATAAATAGTGAGACTACAAACAGTGACATGTTTGTGTGAGAAAATGGGTGTTAATGTAACCATTGTATTGTATTGTATTTTATCTTATATAACATACCTTGTTTCATTGAAATCTCATGGATCTGGATGAAATGGAATGCAGTGCCACCAACACAGTCGTCTGGCCTGAAGATAAAATATTTCCAATGACCAAAATCTCACCTTTACTTGTTCATGAGTCAATGTTATAAAAGTAATTTGATCATATATATTTGTAAATTAATACAAAGTTGTGGTAACTTCAACCTGTATGTAAAATTTCCTTTTGTATGCTATAATTTCAGATTATTTGCATATATTTCCCCAAATTATTGATTGTACCAAAATTTGAATGTAGCAGAAAGCTAAAAATTCATTCCCCAAAATGACACTGTGGAATAAAATGTCAAAATTTTTGATGAAAAATTTTATATTTTCATCAAAAATTTTGACAATGGAAGCTAATTATTTATAACAAGTTTTGAAGTTGAAACTTTACTGTCAGTTATTTTTTAAATATCAACATTATTAGAAGATATATTTATGTTTCTATTCTAAGAAAATTATATCAAGAATTGTTAGATGAAGAGGTTGTCAAAGAATATGATACTATAGCATAGAGGAAAAAAGTATAAAAAGATGTAATACAGTTAATTGTAAAACTACTATAGTATTTTATGTATAATATCTTTGTATACCTTTGACCCATATAACTTAACATTCTAAATTTTTACTTTCATAATAATTTGATATTTTTAATGAAATTTATTTTTCTCTTTAAAACAACCTATATATAGACCATTGAAATAATGCACAAATAACTTATTTTTCTTGAGTCATTTGAGTTGCTAACATTATGCTACATTATTTCCAAATACTTTAATATGTATTTATTATATAAGACATTCTCCTATATTATCAATATGCAGTTATCAAAATCAACAAATTAGCATAAATGCATTACTACTGTTGAATCTTCAAATTTCACTCAATATTCTTTATATCCCAATAATAACCATTACAGCAAAAGGATCCAGTTGAGAATAACATTTCATTTATCTGCCCTGTCTTTCAATTAGGATCAGTTCACATTTTTAAAAAAAATTTACCTTCAGAACCTTGACACTTTTGAAGATTACAGGCCATTCATTTGTAGAATGTCCCTCAATTTGGTTTATCTGATTTTTTAGTAATTAGATTATACTTAAGAGTTCTTGGCAGCGCCGTCACGGCTGCGGTATTATTCTTATTGGATCCTGTCGAGAGGACACAGCTGTGCTTTGTCTCCTACTGGTGACATTAATGTTAATCACTCGGCATTTGACATGCTCCTTCACTGGGCAGTTCAATCTTTTCTCCTTATAATTAATAAGTACTTTTCAAGGAGATAATTTAAAATCTATTCCTGATCAATAATTAACAGTTTATTTATCCTTATATGGACTTATGTTATTCTAGTTCACCAAATTGGTTTTATTTATTTTCATTATTTATTTTGACGCTGAAGTTGTCTAATTTTTGCTAGTTGGAGCCTCTTTCTACTCACTTCTTTGTACCTTTTCTGAATCCTCATTGTTTTTGTTTAGTCCCAGCATTTGTTTAGTTCCTTTTCCAATAAGATACTCCAGGCATATTTTTAATTTTTCTTTGGCTCAACCCTGGTCCACCCATTTCTTTAAGAAGCCCTGATTCTCTGTGGTGGAGAAAGACACGTAAGGACCAAGATTATGTACTGCGTGTGCTCACTGCTTTTAGGTGTACATTTCCCTCCGTTTATATGGCCACTTACCTTGCTCAGCTCTGCCTAATGGTTTTAGACTAACTTATTGAGGAAGGGCAGGTAAGAGGAAAAGAAGCAGAAAAGGAGGGGCTGTCAATTTGAATTCTCCAAAATTATGTAATTTTCAGTACCCCCAATTCATTCCTATTAATGTACTATCTATAGTTATTTTTACCTTTTGTTGTATATTTCTCCTCACTAGCATACAACAGTCAAGATTCCAAGGATTATTTGTCTGTTTTTGTCCATTGATTTATTCCAAATTCTTAGGAAAGTTCCTTATAGATGGCAGGTATTCAAAAATTGTTGAATAAATGAATAAAATTGACTCATTTGAAATTTATTTTTTCAAGATGTATCCTCTAAGTCTAACTTGGGGGTCATAAATTCTCCCAAGAACTCATGTTTTGAGATATTTCTTATGCTCAGTATTTTGAGATATGTTTTGAGATATTTCTTATGCTCAGTATTTCAGGTCATTACTTTTATAAGAGTTAATGGCATATTTAAATGTAAAGTGTATTTAGTTGGGAAGTCATAATTTTATTCCAGAATCATCTGTGTGTGTGTGCGTGTGAGAGCTGCATTATAAATCAAGGCTATATAGTCACTTTTTTTGGTGTTGTTTTTTATATTTCCATCTAACTCAAAGACTGCTGTCATTCTACAAAGTGACTCATTAACCCCCCCACCCCCAATACCTTCTTATAGCTTAATTAAAATGGTACTTTCAGTTTATTGGTGGCTCAGTTTCATGGGTACACAACTTGTCTAGTATAATGTTTTTTCTGTTAATTAAAAAGGAGTACCTTCCTTTAGGTGTGTGTAGCCCTTAATCGGGTACCTTGCTTAACAAACACATTGGGCATAGATTTCAGGTCCTACGTGCTCTACTAATTAGGTGTCTTGAGCAATGAGCAACCTGAATAACTTTACACAGTGGCCCTGTGCATCAACTCTAGCCACTGTGATATATGAAGCATGGCTTGCTTTCTTTTAACCCAGTTTCCTATTTATAGTTGTCGTGCCTCCTTAGGCAGGTTGTTATTTTTCTCTGTCTGCTCTGTGGGAACAGGCTGGTTGACTGTGTTCCTCAAGTGACTTGGTTCCATGAATATTGAAAGGCACAGAAGTGTCCACCTTTTGGGGCTGAAGAACCACAGCAGTCAGGATGCTGGTTTTCTTAAGAGCCACCGAGAGGCATTCTCCCTGCTCCCAGGTTTTCTGACATTCTTTTGGCTTTAAGCACTGTGAGTGTGTGTTCAGCCCATCTATCTCACTGGGTGCAGGGATGACTGTTGATGTTGACTTTCTCCACTCGTTACCTGTGACTCTCTCAGGGTCAAGCTCTTCAATGGTTTAACAGATTCTGATTCTTACCTTGGTACTTTCTCATGCTGTCTCCTGAGCATTTCCCAGCCCATGAGAGAGAAAGCCCTGTACACGTTCTCTCTGTTGAGGCATATTTAGTACCCCAATTCTCACTGACATACAGCAGCCCAGTAGGCATTTAGCTACAAAATAGCATTTTTGTGGGAAATGGGAGTGGGAGAATAGAGTTTTACTGTAGGCAAATGCTGGAAAACAGTCCCAAATGACATACTGTAGAAGTGTAGCACATGTAGCACATTTCTTACTCATGTGAATGTTTACTGTGGTCAACAGGGACTCTGGGGAACTTTGTGCTACATATTCATCTAGGGACTTGAGATTCTTTCTTCTGTGATGACCACCAAACATAGAAACTAAAAAGAGTAGAGAGCAGTGTAAGAGATTACAAGCTGTAAGAGATTTTGTGTAAGAGATTTTTAAGCCAATCTGGAAGTCACATGTATTTTATTGATCCATATTCCATTGGCCAGATGTTACCCATTTGTCTTTAGCATAACCCAACATGAGCTGAGGTATTTAGTCTTCCCATCAACCTAGTAAGTCAGTTAGTTAGATTTAGTGACTACGTAGCATTCCATCTGCCGGTGGTAACAAGTCACATTCAGTATACCATCTTCCTAAGGTCACCCACCCCACCAGATGGTTTTAACAATCTGATAGAAAATAATTGGAGGTGTATTAGCTGTAGTATGGGTAGATTAGAGAGTACTGTGGTAGTAGGTAGGTAAAATAAACCAAACTAGAGAATTGAAGGTAGTAATAAATTTGAGAGGATAATGGGTAAGTTATTATACAGGTTCAGAGAAAAGTTGAAAACTTATTAGAAATGTCATTTATGACTGTAAAGTTTGCTGGTGGGTAAAAAATGGTGGTGTCATACACTGAAATGAAGAACAGAAGAAGGAAGAGAAGACTTCTGATGGGAAATGATGAGCTCCTTTATGGGTAGAATAGACTTGAATTTCCAGAGGGACTACAGACAATAGTGTTAATCACATGCATATATATAGATAAGTGGTATTGGATTTTAGAGAAAGGGGTCAGGGCTAGTGATATAATTTGCTATTACATATGCACTAGAACTTAATTCATGAAACTGATAAGGGAGATACCAGAAAAGTATAATAAAAGAAGTCTGAAGGTGATAATTTCATATAGGAATAATTAGAAAAGGCCAAGAAGGAAAATTAGAGAGAGGGAACAGCATTTACTTCTTTCCGATGAACAGGAGGGGCCTTCGCAGCCCATCACTGTGGTGAAAGAGGTAAAGAAATGTAAGATATTAGTTCACTTGGAGGAGAGAGTGATTTGATTAAGGTTAGAAAATGATAAATCTTTAGTCTTGATTGGCTTAGTGTTTTTATTTCTCTTCTACTGAAGAGATTCATGCTATCTTATTTACTTCAATGGTTTTATAACATTTTAAGAAACATTTGTGTTATTCCATTGGGAAAGAATGTTAATTTCATTATGAAATTATTTTCAACTTATATGCTAAAAAAGGAGCACTGGATTTAGTGGATTCGATGATCTGTTCTTGGCTTCTCATACTTATCCTGGGTAAATGACATATTTGACGAGGAGGCTGTTTCACAAGAAAGGGCATGCCAAAATGAAAGATGAGAGGCAAGTGATCATAAGGAAATATTACATTGTGGGCTACACCTAACCACAAGATAAATTATGATATACTATTCTTACAAAATTAGTGTAGTACTTAGGCATTGTTAGGATTATAACGTACATTCATTGAAGAAACATTTCTTGAAACTGTGTTTTGTTCTGAGCATGGTCCTAGAACCTGGAGATATGTATAGATAGAAAGAATACAGGCTGTAATATATATGCAGGGAGCTCTATTTCATCAGGGAAATTGGTACACATATGAATAAATACTTTGCAGTATAATAAATGCTTATAGAAATGTGTCAGAAGCTGGGGGAACTTGGGACAATTTTATCCTTGCAACATATTGGGATTTTTAGTTTGGAGGAAAGATATATGGGTTCACAGGGCTTTATTTACTGCTGTTGAGTAGCAGGGAAGGTTTCTCTATGATACCACCAGCAGTGTAATGCTCTTCGTTTATGTACAAATATCAGATTCATTAGATGGCACTGGGGGGGAGGTGACATATAGGGATGTGCTTAAAGATTTTGACCAATATATGAGACTATAAGGCAGTCAAGATGAGAAAGAACCGCACATCATAGCAAGCTTGAGCACTTTTTGCAATCATACACGGCATGTTCAACATGAAACCCTTATAGCAGGATTACTCCCACCCACACATGTATGAAAACTGCTCTAAGTCACACTATCACAGTATTTCCAATGCAAAATCCTACATGTTAACACGAGGTCGCCTATTGAGGACATCTTGGGAGATGTTTGTATTTTTAAAGATTTTATTTTATTTATTTAAATATACACATATTTAAGGAAGTAGCTTGTCTATTTTCCTATGCTTGTTAGGGACAAAATACATTTCGGAAATAACTTATTTCTAAATTTGTTTTCACTGGGTGGGGAAAACAAAAGGAAGTAGCTAATCCTTGTCACAACAACCTTTCAAGTGATGTCATCTTTCTATCCTACCAGTTTGTAGAATTACCTCAGTGAAAGAAAAGGTGAATGTCAAATAATGTTCTGCCATCTGGAAAAAGTGTCTAAAATAAATTGGCCTGTGACAGTTTGGAAATAGAGGTGAAACAGCAAACCCTTGGCTGTATTTGTACATGTTTGTCTTTCAGATCATGTAACGTATGAAAAAAAACACAAATCCCACTTTTCTAAAATCATTTTTAAGTTAACCCCAAAGTTATACATATTTAAGACCAGCTATTCAGCTTTACCACAATTTAAAAAATTATTTTAAATTTAAAGAGGCAAATGGACTAAGAGGCACATATTGGTATCTACAATATAGTCACATGGAAGGAAGGCAGGTATAGAAAACATAGTCAGTTAAGTATATGATTGTCTAATCACTAAACTATACACCAGAAATCAATACCTAGTAAAAAAAATAAATAATAAAAATTATTTTTATTCATCCATTCATTCATTCATTTAGTGTGTGAATTAAGCATTCGTACTATACTAAGAACTAGAAATACATCACAGAACCAGATAGATGTGGTTATCTGAACATAGGGTTTAAACTCTAGTAGGTAAAACAAACAATTAAAAGTGAAATGGAGCCTTGGCTGGTGTAACTCAGTGGATTGAATATGAGCCCGCTAACCAAAGGGTCGCTGGTTGGATTCCCAGTAAGGGCACATGCCCAGGTTGCAGGCCAGGTCCCCAGTAGGGGGTGCACAAGAGGCAACTACACATTGATATTACTCTCTCTCTCTTTCTCCTTCCCTTCCCTTCTCTCTAAAAACAAATAAATAAAATCTTTAAAAAAGAAAGAGAATGGGCTAGTTTTTGTAATAACAAACAAACAAACAAACAAACAAACAAACAAACAAATAAATAAATAAATAAGTGGAATGGAAATAATTGTAATAAGGGCGTTAATAAAGGATGAACACGTGCCACCAGAACACATTGAAGGAACACCAGATTTAGTCTGTGTGTGTGTGTATTTGTGCATGTACACCAGACTTTTTCCAGAGCAATTATGTTTATGCTGGTATTTTAAAATAAACAGGGAAGAGAATAAATAGAATATAGGTTGAATCACCTGTAGTTTGAAGGGGTGAATACTAGGGAACAATGACAGGAATAATGGCTTTGAAAGCAGTCACTGCTTCTGTGTCTTCAGGTAACTAATTTGGTATTCAGATTATGCATGATTTATGTATCATTTTTAGCTTGAAATTCAATGACTTTTTAAAATTAATCCTAAGTGGTTAAATTTTTTTCTGCTTTGCAAATTTTATGATTCCAGATTAACCAGACACCTCACAGCTGCAATTTATCTATTTTAATTCTGAAGACTGTCTAACATTAAGAAAAGAAATCTCTATCTAGGGGCAAGTTGAGAATTTTCATTGAGCATATAGCTAGAAATTCAATAAAAGGAGGGTTTTGACTTCCAAAAATGTGTTGGCTTAAAAAATATATATACTCTGCAGTTTAGATTTCTTTTATACAGTAGAATAGAGGGCATGAATTCTCAGATGATGGATGAAATGCAGTTTCTTTCAAGGTCTGAGGTGGAGAAGAGTTCAGTAAAAGAGCAAGCAATGGCGATATTGCAGTGAATTCTGATCACTGAATTAAGCCTACTGGCAGAGGATTTATTTCTGTCATGTTATGAGAAGCATATCTAGGAAGAGAAAAGAAAAGATGTTAGAATTTATACTTTTATTCAACATTTGTTCCAAAAATATTCACTGAGTATTTTTTGTTTGTCAGATACCTTGCTAGGCACTTAAGGAGTTCAGAGTCTAGTGGGATGGCAGATATGAAAAATCAATTATTTCCTCAATAATAGTAATAACTAATGCTAAGCAAGTGCCTACTCAGTGCAAGATCCTGTGTTAAGCCATTCAATGACTTCTCTGATTTTTGTCCTCAAAAGTATTAGAGATGAGTACTATTCTTAACCTAATAATACAGACGAGTAAATCGAGGGTGGAGAAGTGAAATCAGTATTGTATCTCAGGTTACTCGAGAAGTACAGTAATTTCTATGGGAGAAGCAAATGACTTAGAGATAGATTTTAGAATTAGTGGACAGGGATTTAAAATAGCTATGATTAATATGTTAAGGATGCTAATAGAAAAAGTAGACAATGTGCAAGAACAGATGGTTAATAAACACAAAAAGTTGGGAACACTAAGAAAGAATCAAAAGTAAATGTTAAAAGTAAAAAACATTGTCACAGAAATGAAGAATGCCTTTGAGGGACTCATCTGTAGATTAGGCATGACCACGGCAAAAGTCAGTGAGATTGAAGATTGAAGATATGTCCTCAGAAACGTCCCCAAATGAAGTTCAGATGAAAAAAAAAAAAAAAGAATGAAAGAAAGAGAGAACAGATTATCCAAAAACTGAAACAATCTCAAAAGTTGTAATACATATATAATATAATTAATATAAATATAATTCAAAAATTAGAATAAGGAGAAAGGGAAAAAGGAGCATAAAAAATTTTATATAATAATGGATGAGAATTTTTTCAAATTATTAATACCAGACCATAGAACCAGAAAGTTCATAGAATAGCACCCTGGATAAATCCCTAAAATTCTACATATTGGCACATTATATTCAAACTCAAAAAACAAACAGAAAGTCTTAAAGTTATCTGTGGGGAGACACCTTGCATATAATGAAACAAGGATAAGAACTGCCTAGCATTTTTCATCAGAAATCATGTAAGCAAGAAAGAAATGGAGTGAATTATTTAAATAGTGAAATGAAAAAAATAATTTTCTGCCAGTCTAGAATTCTGCTCTCAGAGATATTATCCTTTAAAATGAAGAAGAAATAAGGGTTTTCTCAGACAAACAAAGTTGAGGGATTTTATCACAGCAGATTGTGTCCTGCAAGAAATGTTAAAAGAAATTTCCAGGGGGAAGGAAAATAAATGACATGATCAGAAATCTTTATAACATAAAGGAAGAAAGAAAATCAGAGAAGACATGAATGAAAGTAAAATAAATATTTTATTTTTCTATAATAGTAACAATGTACTGGACGATTACAACCTATAGACAAGTGAAATGAATGGTGGCAGTTGTGAGGGAGAGGGGGTAGGTGTCCTATAACAGAGGATTCTCCATTCTTACTACGGTCCTTTATTTCCTGGTGATGGAGGTGACTAGGTCATGGTTGGCGCCCTTAGGGATGAGGTTGGTACCCTTGTAGAAGAGACTCTAGAGCTTGCTGCACCTCTGTCACTTGAGGTCACCATGGGGAGGCAGCCATCAATGAGGAGGCAGGCCTTCAACCAGGCATTGAATCTGACAGGATCTTGGTCTTGGACTTCTGCTCTTCAAAACTTTATGAAATAAATCTTTGTAAAAAATTGCAAATAAAGCCACCCAGTCCATGGCATTTTGATGTTCCAGTCCAAGTGGACAAAGACAAACAACACATAGCAGTCTGTCTTACCATCCAAAATATGTAGATGCGGAACCTGCTGGTCAGAGAGCTTGACGATGTGACACGAACCACACAGCCTGTCGGTGACCATGTCAACTCGTAAGCTCAGCACTGCTCAGTTTCCATAGCTGTGCTCTTTTCTCTGTATGGCCTCACTTCCCCAGCCATTGCTTTCGGGCTGAGCTGATAACTGTTCTTAGGTGGACTCAATTTTCAGCAGTTGTGCTGTTTCTGACATTTGATATGTAAGAAATACTTAAATAGGAATATTACATGTAAAGTGAACATTCTCATCGTGTGTCTACTTTAAGTTTTCATTGGTATGTTTCCTTGAGAGACCTAAACACATCTTCGCATCTTTTCAAAGCTGGAACAGCTGAGTGATTCAGTCAGACCACTCTCAATAAAACAGAAAATGAACCACTGGAGTGAAAACAATTACTCTATTGAAATGTCCTCTCTTTGTTTTGGTTAAGGCCATGGCTATGTGTTTGAGTTATGAAAGTAGCTTTTTTCTTTCACCTTCTCAGGTTCCAGCTCCCCCCTAAGTAGCTCATCCAGTTCAGGCTCTTCCCTGATGTTACTTGTTCTCTGTCCCGTCACTGTCCACACACACTATTCCCAGCCCCATGGAAGGTGGGGACCACGTGGCTCCTCTGAAGCTCACATCTCATCGTGGGATGTTATACTTGGCTCTCTGCCTCTGAGGCTGCTTTCTGTCCTAACAACAAAACCTGCATTCAGACACCCATCCCAAGAGTGGCCTCTGTAACTTCACACACTGCAGCACTCACTCCAAGACATTTAGCTGTTCTGTTATCCATTTATGTGAAGTGACCTGAAGTACCGCTGGGAATGGTGAGGGCAAGGTCGGAACACAATGGGCATGATCAGCTGGGGTTTCCTTGAGAACACGGCTCCCTCTCTTATTGTCTCATCCTTATTCACTCCAGTGATCATCAGCAGGCACTCTCATTCCTGCTCTAAAGAGAATTGTTTTATCTCCATTCTTAATAAAAGTTTAATAGCAGATAGAGCACTTTAGTGAGAGCTCGTGTTAGTGAGATTTTTATTTCACCCAGTATACCGGCATATTATGCACTTGAGTAATCTGTGGGCTGTTGTAAATAAAGTAAACAACATATATTTACAGAACTAAGCAAACTGCCTTTTTATGATGCTATCCTTGAAACTTTCACACTCCGATCAGTAATAGCTCTCCCTCTCATTAGCGTGCATCAGTGAGATGCTCCTCTAATTAGCTATAAACTTACTGCTGAACAGCAGTCATTTGAAGTACTGTTTGTTATTAAAACAAATACCTGGAAATTACACTATTAGTGCAAAAATCAATCGGATGTTAAGCTCAACATTTAAAGTAAACTTAACACGTGCGTTCCCACAAATAACATGCTATCAGCAGGTTTTCTTTGTATTTGAGTGCCTCTAAT
>PVKM010037684.1:0-14370 GCA_004027735.1 Carollia perspicillata | reverse complement strand
CATGGCCAAGGAGGGAATCAGCAAGCTTAAAGACATGTCAGTAAAAGTTTATTAAAACTAAAGTAGCAAGAAAAAAATTGAAATAGGCTATACAAGAACTGTGGGATGATTTTAAAAGGTATGACATATGCACCTTTGGAATACCAGGAAAATAAGAATAGAAGAAATATTTGAAGCAATAATCGCTGTGTATATTTCAAAGTTAATGACAGACATCAAACCACAGATCCAGAGAACTCAGAATACCAAGAAGGGGTAAATATAAAAAAACACACCTATGCTTTTTATGTTCAAATTGCAGAAACCTAAGAAAAAAGAAAATCTTGAGAGAAGCTACAGGAAAAGGAACATTTTACCTATAGAGAAACGTAGATTAGAATTACATTAAATTTGTCATCATAGTCCATGCAAGCAACAGGAGAGTGGGGCGAAGTATTTAAAGTGTTGAAAGAAAAAATTTACGAATCTCAAATTCTATGCTCAACAAAGTTATCCTGTACAGGTAAGTGTCAGAAAAACAAATGCTTTCTCAATCAAATACTGAGGTATTATATCATCAGTACATTTGCCTTACCAGAAATGTTAAGAGATATTTTTCACAGAGAAGGAAAATTATATATTGTATATGTAAAATACATATATAATGGAATATAAAATCTGACAGAATTTAAAGTAACTATGAATAATGTGTTAAGGAATTTAATGGCATCTACATAAGAAAGAACATCAGAGATCTAATAAGTGAAGGTAAAATACAAATTTTAATTTTTAATGCATCAAACAGACAACTGTTTATTCAAAATACTATTTACAGACTAAGGGGTAATTTTAGCATATGGATAAGTGAAATGAATGATAGCAATGTTATAAGGGATAGAAGGGGGGAATTGGGAATACTCTGTTATAAGCTACCAGCACTACCCACGACATAGTATAATGTTATTTAAAGGTGAACTTAGATTAGTTAAAAGTGTATATTGGATATTCTAGTTAAAATCATTAAGATTTTTAAAAAATAAGTAATTGATATGCTAAGAGAAGAGATAATAGAATCATACAAAATTCTAATTTAAAACTGGAGAAAGCTGAAAAAGAGGAAAGAACAATAGGGAAATACAATAAATAGAATATATTCACAAACATTATGGATATTAATTTACTTATCAAATTATGAGCATCTTAAGTGTAAATGTATAAATACTCTGATTTGAAGACAGAGATTCTCAGAGTAGATAAAAAGCAAGAGATACCACTACACAGATGTGTTAAAAAAATAAATAAACATTTCCTGGCTGGTGTGGCTCAGTGGGTTGTGTGCCGACCTGCAAACCAAAGGGTCACCAGTTCAATTCCCAGTCAGTGCACACGCCTGGGTTGCAGGCCAGGTCCCCAGTGCAAGGCACATGAAAGGCAACCACACAATGATGTTTCTCTCCCTCTCTTTCTCCCTCCCTTCCTCTCTCTAAAAATAAATAAAATCTATAAAAAAATAAAGGGATGTGTGTGTATACATATATATACACACACGAATATACATGCATACACACATGTGTGTGCATATATATCCCCATCCTGTTAACACCAATCATATGAAAGCTAGAGTAGTTACATTCATTTCAGACAAAGGAGACTTCACATTAGGGCCAATTATAAGAGATAAATAAAATACACTGTATAATGATAAAGGATAATTGCCCAAGACTAAATAACAATTATGAACGTATGCACCTATGTAAGCAGCACGGCATCAAAATTCATGAGCTAAAACTGAAAGCACTGAAACAAGAAACAAATTTACCATTATAATTGGAGACTTCAAATACTTTTTCCAGTAATTGACATCTCATGAAGGCAGAAAATGAGTAAAGCTATAGTTGATCTGGACAGCACTGTCAATCAATTTGTTTTCATTGACAATTTTATAATATTTCTTCCAATGACTGGAGAATACACATTAATGAAAAATGTTAATAATAGGAGAAATTGTATATCATAATAGGATATAGTTAATGTGGTAACTTCCTGTAATACCATATTAATCATACTGAAAAAAAATGTGTAACTCTTTGTACTGCCTATTTTTTCAGCCAGTCTAAAACTTTCCTTAAAAAGTTTATTTAAACAAAAAGAAATAATTATGAGAGTAAATAAAGCGACAATTTGGGAAAGATCTTGCAGTTTGTATATCTGACAAAGCAATAGTATACTGAATACATGTACAACTCTTACTAATCTATGAAAGAATAGGATTAATATTCCAATAGAATAATGGACAAGTGACTTAAAAAGACATTTCACAAAAAAGGGTATACTAATGACCAATTAAACTGTGAAAAATTATTTAACTTAATTAGTCATCAGAGAAATGTAAATTCAAACCACAATGAGATACCACTACACAGCCACAAGATTTGCTAAAATTATGCAGTCTTATGTATTGGTAATGATTTCACTTATATGGGGAACTAACTAACTGAACTAACAATCAACACGGAGACAGACTCATAGATAAAGAACAGAATGATAGCTCCTGGGGGGTTGGTTAGGGGTGGAGGGATGGAGCAGAAAGGAAAAAGAACTCACGGACATGGGCAACAGTGTGGGGACTGCAGGGGGAGGGGGTGGGTGGAGGTGGAAGAGCATACAAGGGGGGATAATCATGATGGAAAGAATAAAAGAGAAAAGATAAAAGCATGAAGGAGAAGCAAAATGTATAGAAAAAACAAAAATATATCACTCAAAATTTCACCACCTGCTGTAACCATTGTTAATAGTTTGGCATAGTTTCTCTTAGCCCTTTTTCTGTGTGCGTGTGTGTGTGTGTGTCACACACACTTATATATAGCATGTATAACACATACTTGTATGTGTGCATGTCTATACATATATAATATACACATACAATATATAAGTAATATACACATATAATAGTTATTTACTAGGTATGCCAGATACCTTGATTTTCTTTATATAAATATTGTCTCTTATAATCCTGTCAGTAGTTTTGTGAGTAAATATTATCGTTTTCATTTTACAGATAAGCAAATGAGGCTTGGGAGTATTAATTTGTTTGCCTAAGATCATTAGTAAATGGTAGCTCTAGATACAAATCTAGACTCAATTCTAAAACCTGTAATCTCAACCATTATGCTACCGGACTGCCTGTACATTTCCATCTTAAATTGAATTGTGGTTACCACAGAAGTAGTGTTGATTCAGCTTTTTATTGTTTTCTGCAACAGTTTATACCCTTTACTAACCTAGTTTTTAGTGGATTTATGATATATTTAAGATAGAAATAATAAATGAATGAATAAAATATTGTTTACCACACTTCTCTGGTAAAGGATAGGCTTGGTAGGTGCTCTGGTGTTTAGACTGTCATCTTATTTTCTTAATCTTTTTTCACATTCTGCTTGATACTCTCTTTTTCTTGTCTCTTACTATATGAACTATGTATTCTTCACTTTTCAAATCCTGTTTAATGCTTTGGAAGTTATACATTTTGTTTTTATTTTAAAAGTGCTTACTTTAAATTGAAGAGTAACAGCTCATTTTCAATATCACGATAAAATAATAGCTCTTGATTTCTCCTATGCAAGACAGGGTACTCGGCACACTTTTATTTCCTCTCATTCTCTGTCTCCCACTCCCCACCCCTCCCAGCCTGGTGTTTCTCCATGCAGTCTGGCCTTTTCAACCTTAGTAATTCCTCTTGGAAAAAGAAATTGCTTTTTTTACGTTATGTATTTTCTTTTAGGAGAGTTATTTTAAATATTTAAATAGAGTTCTTTTATGCATAAAAAAAAAGAATAACAAATGGCACTCTCACACAATGCTGCTACGTGTTTAAATTGGTACCATCATTTTGTAACATATGCATACTTCAGAACCCAGCAGTTCCATCCCTAAATTTACATGGAAATGCACACATACATTCACCGAAAGGTATTTTCAAGAATATTCACACCAGTACTATTTCGTAATAGCCCCAAATTAGAAGGCACTCGGATGTACATTAGTAGTGGAATTCATATGTAGATTCTGGTATCTACATTTACCATTTACGAGAATTCGAATGACACTGCTATACGCAGCCTGGCTGAGTTATTTTTAAAAACCCTGTTGAATGAGAGAAACGAGGCCTGATAAAGTGTGTATAATAGGATTACATTTATGTAACATTCAAAAACATGCAACATTAATCCACAGTGACAGATGTGAAGATGGCAGTTGGGTCATGTGGGAGGGGACGTGAAGCACGGTGCGGTCACACAGTGGAGTGTCCCGTGATGAGGACAGTGCCTGGAGCCATGTGAAGTGTGATCACATGATAGATCGAGGAAGCTGATTATTGGGAGGGGAAAAGCAGATTATTGAAGAATACATTAAGTGATGTTCTGGCTATATAAAGTTCAAAACCAGAAAAAATTAGCAATCCTATTATATCCTAAGACTCTCAAGAAAAACAGAAGGATGATTTGCAGAATTTTCTGCAGGAGGTGGGAGGACATGTATTCAAGGACAGCCTGCAGGGGTATTCAAAAATGTTGGTGGTGCACCAGTTCTTAAAGTGTGTGGTAAGTATATGTTTACTTTATTACATTTTAAACTGCATGATTTCTTTAAATACATTTTTTTCTGCTAAAAATAAATTAAATGTTAAAGACAAGAAGAATGAAATATGTCGGTATAATCACATTTGGACTTTTGGCCATGATCCTAAACCGAAGCTATTAATTAAAATAAGAAAACATTATGGTGTTAACCTCCATTGTTATTTCAGAAAGTGTCCATCTGATATCACTGAGCTCTTGGTCATTAGAGAACACAGCGGAGGGACCCATAGGGTAAATCACCAGGGCTTGTTTACACAACAAAAAATGTGGCTGGTAAAATATTCTCTACTGATGTTTCTGAAACCAGAGACCGGAAACTTACAGTGGAAATGAAACCCTTTACTTTTCTCGTGCCAACACAAACAGCAATTATAGAGCTCTGTGAGAAAAGTTGTAAGAAATATTGCTGGGTTTCAGTGGTTCAACCAAGTCAGCAGAAAGCTGTAATTGAGGCAGATTAGACCCCAAAACTTTATGATCTTCAGCAAGCAATGGCTCGTAGACATTAAACTGATCCTTGATAAAACAACTCGGGGTCACGAGAAGGCTATTCTGCCAATTTCATTTCACTGTGGGACCCACCGACATCTGGCTCAGCTGCGGAAGCTGGAAAACTTCTTTAAAATTCTCTAGGCAGTAAAAATGGACATGTGGAAAACATTCTAATCTGTTAATCTTTGGTGCTCCTGAAAAAGGGACATTTGGCTTTATGCTTCATGACCATAAATATGAAACTTCCAGATCTAGTTGTACATAACTTAATGGCATTTCAATATAGAATTTTCACTTCTGAAATGAGGAATATGCACCTGCATCAAGCACATGACACAGAAGTCCCCTGGATTCTCTGCTCACACTTGGGTTTTCTAATTTGTCCCTGTTCACATCAGTTTTATTTGGCCAGTAAAAACTAGAGCACTGTAGCAACTGATTTCTTTCCCTCCCCCGCCCCTCCTCTCTCATCCCTTCAGTGTGTCCCTGTCCCTCTGCTAACTCGGTCTGGCTCTTGCTCTAGGACTCCTTTTTACCCTCCCTTCCCCTTGCATTCAGTATTTCAAACAACCAGAAATAAAACAAGAAAAAAACAAGAATATACACATATTTTCATTTATATTATTTTCATGTCATCAGTAAGTGACCAAATTTTTAGAGTCACAGCATAAATGTCTGGTTTCAAGGGCAAGGGGCTGTAGAAGCCGCCTGTGTCCTGGAGTGCCCGCAGGTGTACAGAGCAGTAGTGAACAGCAGTGCAATGGCTCACTTCACCCCGCACGGTGACTCAGTCTGCCTGTGGCTCCTACTTCCTGTAGCTTGTTCCCCTGCCCCAAACTGCTGTTTGAAGGTGGGGTTTTCTTCTTGGTCTTGTTCATAATCTTTTGTTTTTTTTTTCCATTTTTTTGTTACTTCCACTATGTTCCTTTTTTTAGTCTTAATATATGTATTCCAGTTTTCAATACCATCCTAAAAGTCCTGGATTGAAAGTCATAAAAGTAATTAGAGAATAAAGGAAATGCACAGAACCAAATATAGTCTGTGTTATTCCCCAGCAAATAAATACATGCTGCTCAAGAGTTTTGCTTTCCCTATCCTGAAACATCCTGTAAGGTCTCTGGGCCAGACAAATATGCAGACACATAAGTAAGTACCTAAATTAATTAAGAAAATAAAAGACTTTGCAGGATTCTGGTTCAAAACCACAGTGTAGGAGAATCCTGAGCTCTCCTTTTCCCAGGGTCACAGTAAATCTGCAGCTACATATGGAAGAGCCTCCTCTGAAGAGCACTAGCCATGGTCTTAGCAACTCCTGTGCACCTGGTGAACGAGAGAGGCCTACCTGGGAGCAGGGAGGGGCAGCTGGGACACAGTCTCGCCATAAACCCCATCCTCAGGGCAGCAATTAAAAAGTGGGAAGGAACTCAGA
The DNA here is from genome assembly GCA_004027735.1 of Carollia perspicillata. Classification (NCBI taxonomy): domain Eukaryota; kingdom Metazoa; phylum Chordata; class Mammalia; order Chiroptera; family Phyllostomidae; genus Carollia; species Carollia perspicillata. The sequence continues at coordinate 7,830 of PVKM010037684.1, read as the reverse complement.
ACCTGGGGTTTCTTTCTGAGGAGCAAAGGGTTTGAACCCCACGTGAAGCACCCCAATTTTTAAGACCTGCACCTGAGAGACGAACTCTTCAACACACCTTTGTAAATCAACCGGGCTTAAGTATGAAAAACCCACAAGGCTGTAACGATCTGAGAAAACAGCTCTTAAAGGTCTTGCACCTTGGGCTCACCCACTCAAAGGCTCAGCACAGAAGCAACTGCTTAAGATGTCCCCAGAATTTATGTGAATGCCGCTTACTTGCAACCTTAAAGTGTCAGCCTGAGGGACAGGCATCTAATTTATCGCATACCTGGGGACCTGCTGGCTGCTGCGCACCATCTCCATGCTCTCCCTCTGCCATGCTTGGGAGCACCAGTATCTCCCAGAGGGGAGCTTTTACATGTCTGGTGCCCCAGTGTTTGTGGCTGCTACCTGGGAGATACCCCTTTATCACCTGGGTCAGGTGGTCAGGGGACTTGCAATCCTGGTTCCTGTGGAACCATAAGAATCAGAGATCATTCTTGGCAGACTACCACTCGCAGGACACCACAAGTAGCAGACTGAAACATAGCCTCAGTCTGAGAAAGAAGCCTGTCTTTCCGGGATCTTCAGTCTGAGGGGCAAGCTTCTGGTTTCCACACAAGTGTGAGCCTATGGAAGGGTTCTGAGGGAGTGGGGGCTGGTGGACTCAGTCTTTTTCTGTTCCCTCTCCCTTGCTCCAGCCCTCCAGTATTTCCCAAAAAGGAGCTTATACTCTAGTCTAGCACTCAGTTTCTGTAGCTGCCACCAGCCACATCTCTACATTATCTGATTTTTGTGACTAGTGGATGTTATACCTGTGGGTCCCACAGAACTTCAGCCAAAGGAGAGTGTTTAAATAACTACCCACCCAGGGCATAGTAAGAGGCAACAGACTCAGGTCAGGAGCTCAGTCTTTCTGTGAAAATGACGTATTATCTTATCATCATAACTGCAGTCTGAGGTGCAGGATTCTAATTAAACACGCATCTAAGGGCTGATGGTAATCCTTTCCAGGGACCGCCAAGGGTGGGTACTATCTTTGCCCTCTCCCAGCTGAGCTCTAGAGTGCCATTATCTCCCAGAGAAGGATTTTAATAAGCATCTGGTGTCTCAGTTTTTGCAGCTGCTGCCTGTTGATTTACCAGCTCTAGTGGGCAAGGGGACTTGTTCTCGGGTCCCATGGGATTGTAACAACAGAGAGAAGTTCTTGGCAGGCTACCCCTCCTATGGCACTGAACGGACAGATGACTGAAACATGTTCACACTCTTTTGATGAAGAAGACCTATTTGCTTGTCCTGGAGGATAGGCCTAAGGGGCAGTTTCAGGTTTAGCAAGATCAGAGGCTTATGCACTGACCTCAGGGGACTGGGCCAGGGCATGTGGTCCTTGTGCTTCTCCCATGGCTTCGCCACCTCACACAGGCATCTCCCTGAAAAGTATTCACTCACAACATTTGCAGCTGCCACCCAGGGGACACCTCCAGATCTCCTGGCTGTGGTTGCCAGTGGGGCATACCCTTGCAGTCCCACAGGACCCTGTATATCTGCACACTTTAAAAACTGCTGCCCGTAAGCTGCGCTTTCAATCAGCCTGAATCTAGTAGGTACCGAAGCCCTCCCTGTTGGGACACTGACTGGCCTTGGAACAACTACTATGAGCCACTGAGAATAAAAGAGGTTGTTTGGACAATCACAAAGATTTGAGAGACAAAATTCAATTATGAAGAAATAAAAATATGAATAGTCTGATTACTACTAAGGAGAATGAATCAGTTATCAAAAAATACTCTCACAACAAAAAGAGTTCTAGAGCAGATGGCTTCACTGGTGAATACTACCAAGCATTCAAAGATGATTTAATACCTACCCTTCTCAAACTCCTCCAAAACATTGAAACTAAAGGAATTCTTCTAAGTTCATTTTAATAAGGACATTACCCTTACATCAAAACTAGACCAGGACTCCACACACACAAAAAGAAAAGTATAGGCCGATATTCCTGATGAACATAGAGGCAAAAATCCGCAACAAAATATTAGCAAACCAATTTTAGCAACACATTAAAATGATCATACACAATGATCAAGTGAGATTTATTCCTGGAATACAAGGATTATTCAACATCCACAAATCAATCAATTTTGTTATACCATATTAACAAAATGAAGGATAAAATCATATGTTCGCCTCAACAGATTCAGAATACATGGACAAAGCCAAAGTGGGGTAAGATCGAGGATGGGAGGTGGGGTGGGGGTGAGTGGTGGGGGAAAATGGAGACAACTGTACTTGAACAACAATAAAAAATAGAAAACAGAATGCATTGGACATTGGTTTTAGCAAAATGTTTTAGATCTTCTTTCCTAGGGCAAAGGCAACAAAAGCACAAATAAACAAGTGGGGCTACATGAAGGAAATGGCTTCTGCACGATAAAGGGTCCATCAGCAAAGGGAAGACACCACCTCCTGTGGGGGAGAGAATACTTGCTAGTCGTGTCTCTGAAAGGGGTTACTATCCAAACTATATAAAGAGCTTGCACAGCTCAATAGCAAAAACATAAAAAATAAACAGAAACTGGGCAGAGGATCTGCATAGACGTTTTTCCAGAGACAACATACGTATGGCCAACACAACAGGCGTATGAAAAGATGATCAACATCACTTATCATCAAGGAAATGCAAATCAGAACCACAAGGAGACATCACTCCACACCTGTTAGAATAGCTGTTATCAAAAATACAAGAAAGAACATGTTGGCAAGGATATGGAGAAAAAGGAACCCCCATACCCTATTAGTGGGAATATAAGCTGCTGCAGCCACTATGGAAAACAGTATAGAAGTTTCTCAAAAAAAAAATAGAACTATATAACTTAGCTGTTCTATTTCTGAGTACAGTGGTACCTCGCTACTCATTAATTTGTTCCAGAACTAGTGACCAGTGCTCCAACCAGGAAGCACCAGACAGTGAAGCGTTTTATCTTGTGGCAAGGCGGCATGACTCACACAAGCTGTAGCAGGTGTGAGGAGTCCTGAGCAAGTGCTGAGTGATGAAACATTTTTTCTCATCAAAATGCAACCAGTACAGGGTTTGACAAGTTCTGAAGCTGACAAGTACCGAGGTATGACTGTACTTATTTAAAGAAAATGCAAACACTAATTTGAAAGGATATCTGTACCCTATGTCCATTGCAACCTTATTTACAATAGCAAAAATAGGAAAATAAACTCAGTGCCCATCAATAGAGGAATGGATAAAAAGACATACATGTGTGCATATGTGTATATATATATATGTATATATGTATGTGTATATTTAGTACATAAGTGTATGTGTATATGTGTATGGGGGTATTATGTGTGTGTGTGTTGTGTGTATGTATGTACACACACACATATCCATCCCCATACACACACAATGGAGCATTTCAAACATGAGAAAGAAGACAGTCCTGCCTTTTTGTGACAACTTGGATGACCCTTGAGGGTATTCAGTGAGATAAGTCAAAGAAAAACTAATATTGCACGCTATTTGTGGAATCTAAAAAAAGCAGGACACAGAAAAACAGAGTAGGGTGATGTTTATCAGGGGCTTTGGACGGGGTGTGGGGAATGGGGAGATACCGGTCCAAGGGTATGACTGTCCAGTGATAAAGTTAACAGGTTCTGGGATCTAATGTACAGCATGGTGATTACAGCTATTAATACTGTATTGTGTACTTGAAAATTGCCAATGGGAGAAATCTTAAATGTTATCATCTCAAAGAAGAAGTGGTAGTTATGTGATGGGATAGAGGTATTAGCTAATGCTGTGGTAGTAATCATTTTACAGTATAAAAATGTTTTGAATCATATGTTGTATACTTTAAACTTCTACAGTGTTACAAGTCAATTGTATTTAAATAAAGCTGGAAAAAGAAAAAATCATATATGAGTAAATGGAAAGGAGTAAACAAGAAATATTTTAGAACAAGATAGGACAACCTGCCTTAGCAAGTTCTTATCAGGAAAGACTTCTTTATGATGAACACCACTAGGCTTTTTCTGTCTGGAATGCTAGGCTGGTTCCCAGGGCCTGGGGTGGTGATGGGCACCCAATGCCAAAAGGCTTTACCCTTCCAGGAGGAAGGGCAGAGGGTGGTCTGGGCTCCAAGTGTCAGAGCAGTCACATGGCTAGAAATTTGACTTTACCTGGGGATAGCCATAAAGGGACCTTTGTTTTGCTGTGAATCCTGACTAGGTTTTTCATCTAATGAATTGAGTCACAACGAGAACTGAATCCCACGTTCTTCTAGTGACAGATGATTTGTTCGTGTTTGGAGAACTTTGTTTTAGTTTATATTTATTTAAAATATTCTCTGGGAGGCTATCCATGTAGGTACATAGAGGCCCGGCAGTAGAAGAGTTTTCTTAGAGTCTAAAAAGTAATTAATTCATTAAAAGTCACATTTATCAGTGTTATCACTGCAGAACAGGACTTATACATCTTTTACTTTGCTTATTTCTACTTGAAACTAGGAGTCTAATTTTTTAAAAAATAATTTTGGGAGACTTTTTAAAAAACAGTGAATCATCTTTATGGAAATCTAATGAGATAGACTTAATTATGTCTTCAGTTGATACCACGCATGAGCAACTTCAGAGAATTTCTCTTGGAATTTAATATTAATATTGCTCATAGTCAATGTCTCTAGAAATATGTGTCTTGACAAAAAAAAGTGTGATGCTAGGAAATTGTAGAAATTCCTTATTAGCAATTTTGTATTTAATATTTAAAGTAGATTTTAAAAGTGAGCAATGCAGCAAGTCAAAACCAAAATAAGACATTTTAGTCTAAAGCCGTGTGTGTTTCCTGGTTTCCACCTGTTTTGTGTTCTCATATTTTTTCAATGATCCTGTATATGGAGTGTTGCCCTGAAGGTGAAATGTAAGACTATCAGAAAGCTTGTAAATATTTGATCCTGAAAGTGTATCCCATGTGCTCTCTCAGGAAAGCAGGAGCAGGAAAGCAAACAGCTCAATCAGAAACAGATCGAGAGACAGAGCTCACTTTCCTTCAGCGATGATTCCATCTGGAGAGGTGCCGAGGGGTTACTCCATTCAGGGAGAAAAAGTAAATATTTTGTTTGAGACACTTTAAAATCTGCAGTTGCACCAATGTTTCAGACCAGAATTTTGTGTTTTTCTATTATGTTTGAAAACAGTTGCATCAGAATGTGTTTTATTGTCTTACAGGAGTGCTTTGCAAATTTGTGTATTGTAGCATAACTTCTCCGAAATTTTCTTCTTTTTAGAGAGTTCTAAATCAAGGAAAATAAGGCATAAAATAAATAAATTGTGAATTGGACTTCACTTTTTCATTTGCTTTGAAACAGCTACACAGTTTTTCGCATTGGAAGGGCCTCTCTCTCCACATGTTTTCCTCTCTCCTCGCAGGCAAAGACTGAGCGCAACTTCTTTCTGAATTTTGACCACACACATTCCTTCACGGGGAAGATTCTTCATACCTTCCATGCACTATTTTCTTCAAAAACTGTGTTTTTAATTGTGAAGGATGTGAAGGAGTTGTTACTATATATGTATATTCGGCAATGAACAACTCCTGAGAAGCCCATTGGCCCACACGCATTGCAGCAGTACGAGGTCTAGAAAACCGAGGCACCTGAGGCACACCTACAACCTAGGAGGTTCGCAGGCTCAGTCCGATCTTAGGTAGTATTCAGAAGAGCCCTTAGGCCTTTCTGCAGCAGCTCATCCAGCACAGGTAAAGACAGCCTTCATTTTTAAGGATCATTTTTGGACTCTAGATCAACTTAAGGAATCTATAGGAGCATATTGGCACATTATCATGGATTATGTTTTGAAAGTGAAATCTCTTAGGAAATGAAAATCATATTGTTGTTCTAGATGTAGAGGTTGAAGGCAGACATGGGAAGGAGAGAGGAGAGCTATGGAAGTCACGGGGAGAGGGAAGAAATCTGTGGTATGGGAAAATTGAGAAAAGGAGCAAAGCACAGAGGTTTAAAAGGTGACCACTAATGGTCAGCATAGAAAGAGGGAAAATTATTTCGGATGTAGTTGTGACAGATAAAGATGAGAGTTTTGAGGAAGGCATGGTCCCAGGAGAGCAGATTGTAGCGTTTGATACAAAAAGTAAGTCATGTTTTAGAAAAGTGAGCAAAGAGAACCAAAGCAGTCTTTCTTTTCACAATTTTTAAATTTATAAGGCATTTACACATAGTCTTCCTTACTTGTTTACTCTAATTTTGACAATTTTCATTAGGCTGCTCCAAATGCTCCATAATTGTATGTAGGAAAGGCATATCTGATAGGATCAAAGGACTGTCTTGATTTGCTGTATTTGTCATCCGTGTAGATCACAATGAATCATATACACCTTCTGCCATGTTAGTAAACAGCCAGCCTGAATCATTTTTTTATTTCATGTTTCTACTACTTCCCTCTCTAAAGTTAGAAACATTATTTTATTATTAATCTGCCTTAAGGTTTGGCACAGCTGTGTATTTTGGAGCACCCAGAGTGGCCAAATTTTATTGACCGTCTTGAGTACTTATTCAGTTTAAATCCAAATAGTCCAATCAAGTGTACCTACATTTAAAATATAAGCCATTACTTTGTAGATATATTGCTCTAATTGTATGGCACTATTTTTTAAAGGTATGATAAAATTATGGTTACCTTCTCTTATTTGAAATGTGGTTTTAATTGTATATGAAATACCAACACAAGTCAGTTTTCAATAAGTGAACTTACTAGTCCAAGTACTATGAAGGAAAAAAATCAGTTATATGCTTGTTCTTACCATGTACCAGGTATTCTGTGCGACTCTTATTGGACATCAGAATTAGCAAATCTTGACTTCTGGTCAAGATGCCAGAGCAGAAGTATTCTGTGCATGCCTCCTCCCAAGACTACATCAAAATTACTATTAAATACAGAACGCTCATTGAGAACTACCTGAAGAGTAGCTGAACAGGAATTCTATAACTTAGGATATACAGAAGGCATGACAAGGCTGGTATAAGAAGTGGAGACATTGAACAGGCAGGTCCCACACCCATGATGTGGTCATTAAGAATCAGGAAGGATATCTCAGTTGCAGAGGTCCCCCTGAGGAATGATGGGTCCCAGCCCCACACCTGGCTCCACACCAAAGTCTCTGGGAGATACTAGCACTCTATAGCTCAGCCTGGGAGAGTGCAAAGATAGTACCCACCCTCGGAGCACCAGTGCTGGAAAGAAGAGTTCCCCTAAAATCTGGCTGTGAAAACCAGTAGGATTACATCCCAGGGAGACAGAGCACTGTTGGAGTCCTGGACATTCCACTTGAAGGGCTGGCGCACCACAATGTTTGCTCAGAAACACACTCACTCTGTGATCCAGCGCAGGGGCAGCAGCTCAAAAGTGCCAGGGACATATGGGGAGAGACAGAATGGATTGGCTTCAGGATGAGGGACAGAAGGGCAAGAGTCAGGACAGCTCTCTCTGGGAAGTGCTGGCAGGTGCCGTTGTTTCTTTGTTGAACCCTTCTTCCACTCAGGGGGCAGGTGTGGGCAGGTGCAAAAGCTGTGTTCTCCATATACCTGGCTAACGTTAGTAACCCTGCCACAATGACCCCTCAGACCCCAACCCACTCAACTCCAGTGCCTGTCCCAAGCTGCTTTCTGTAGCTTTTCCATAGAGGCACCCTGGCTCAGCTCACGCTAATGACTTTCCTAAAACCTCTTAAAGCTCTTCTAACCCGAAACAGCAGTGCTGGCCTCACCATACGCTGAATTTCTTGTGAAG